>NKZA01000042.1:0-117952 GCA_002374405.1 Metschnikowia cubensis | reverse complement strand
CCCCCCATCTCCACTAAGCTAACATCTGCAACTCTTGTCCACTCATCTAGAGTTTATGGGGCATGGTGTCACAGAGTAGTGTAGGCAACGGTGCCGAGTACGGAGTGCTTCAGAGTCGGAACATCGATACCGTGGTTTTTGGTGACCAGCAGTTTGCTACTTGGTATGGCAACAGCGCATACTTCCAGAACCTCGGGGACTCGCGCTTGGGAATCGACCCCAGCGTGGCCAGTTCGCGTCGGAAGACGGTTCTGTATGTACATAGCGGCTTCTGGATCGACCTGCTCTTGGTGTGTGAGTTTTGCTTCAAGTACGCCACCGATGCTGATGCCATGCGTGTGCATCGGTCCTTGTGTTCCATGGCCACGCCATTTCCGCTGGTGGGCAAGCTTGTGTATGGGGACATGAAGACGCCGTATATCATTAAGAAAGTCCGCGGCTTTCGGCACCCTCTCTACTGCCAGAACCTCCTGCTTTTCGGGAAGCTCTTTCTCAACGATAAGTCGGTGTTCTATAGTGTGCAAGCCTTTGACTACTACATTGTGTATGGCTACGACCAGTCGCCCGGCTCCGCCAGCAAAGACTACAGCGAGTACTTCAAGCCCATGGGTTTCTTTTCCAAGGAGGCCAACTCGTGGGAGTCTGACAATAATCTCGCCTGCATCTGCATTTTTCCGCCGTACCAGCGACTACACTTGGGGAACCTACTCATTGAGTTTTCATATAAGTTGGCGCTGCTTACGCCCAGCCAGACGCTTCTGGGGCCCGAGTTCCCTCTCTCTCCATATGGCCAAATCGTGTACCTTCGCTACTGGTCACGGCGACTTGCATTCACCATATACAACGACTTTATCCGGAGCCAAAGGGAGTCGTTCAGTCTTCTTGACTTGGCACTAGCCACGGGGTTCCGAAAGGACGATATACTAATGGCCTTGGAGTACATGGGCGTGCTTGTTTGTGTGCCTGACAACGACAGTGTGGTGCTCTCCCAGGCTCTCCTACTAGAATGGTGCCAGAAGAACAAGATAGACCCCAGTGTTCTTGGAAGTCTTTTTAACCCGGACAATGTGTTGATCTAAAGCAAATGATCCAGCAGAATCACATGAATCGCATGAAGGAACGCTCACCAAGGATAACTATTAAAACTCACTATGAAGAAACTACGAAAAATTTCCTACGAAAAATCTCCAATGAACATTATCACTCTACGACGAACAGAATTATGGTCAAGACCTACATCCATCACAACACTGTTTGCACCCAAGAACGAGTTTTATAGGGTTCAGCATCTCATTGTCATCTCATTGTCATCCCATCATATCCATCCACTAACCCATGATACCGTTCAGAAATAGACTAATCTTATGATCACTGATCTGCAGCATTAGTAGTACAGTAAACGGATACACCTTATGCTTAAACCATACCTATACCATACCTATACCATACCTATACCATATCTATACCATATCTATACCATATCTATACCATATCTATACCATATCTATACCATATCTATACCATATCTATACCATATCTATACCCTGTATCGTTAACTGATTGAGGCTCTAGAAGCGAATACATCCAAATACTCTTAAATATTTCAAAAGCAAAGGTGTGTCGTGTCTATTCATGTATATCACGTCATACTATAGCATCATCTCTCAGTGTGTTGCTACAGTGCGTCTCTACAGTGCGTCTCTACAGTGCGTATTTGCAGTCGATCTCTCACACGTATAACGCGCAACCAGACGCGGCTCTATTCCCCACCGATGCCTACCACCCGATCTCTGACCAAGAAGCGGTTCTTTCGCGACCCTATAATGGAGACCGAGCCTTCTGTTACGGAGAACGAAACTATAGTTCTGGCTGAGCCTGAACCAGTGGATGAAGAGCTCCAGATACAGTACAACAAGATCAAGAGAGGCAAGTTTGAGCCTGAATCAGATACCAGGGAATCGGTCCACGGAATAGAAAATACCCTGAATACCCAGGAATCAGATCATGGAGATATTCATAAAGATACCCATAAAGATAGCCATGAAGATGACCATGAAGATATCAACGAAGACGCAGAGGAAGATCTGCTTTTTGTTCCTGATGAACATGTAACAGCGGAGTTCCTTCTGCGCCAACCTTCCTCTCCGCAGGCCCCCGAGAATGTCGAAGAAGAGAGATTATCACAGATCGGGTACGATCTATTCCGGGGCCAGATCACGCCGATTATTGGTGAAGTGCCGGAAAATGTAATAAAACACCTACATGCCAAATATTTCAATCGGCCAAATTATATACTATTGGCTTCGGACGAGTACTTTTCCAGTCTAGACCTGGGGGAGACCATGCAATTGCACAACAGTCAAAATGAACAACGAAGCTCGCAAAATGAGCAACAAAGCTCGCAAAATGAGCAACGAAGCTCGCAAAATGAGCAACGAAGCTCGCAAAATGGGTCACAGGGGTCCTTTAATGAGCCTCAGCAAAGAAGTACCCAAAATGCTGGGTCCAAAAACGGCACGTATGAAGACCGCATTCGGGGGATCGAGGAAGAAATGCAAGCCTGTTCCAATCGGCTTCGGCAGAAAAGAGAAAACATGTCATGGAAACGGTACATTGGAACCTTGGATGTACAGGCATGGGCAACACGGCCATACCTCAAAACACTTAAGTTCCAACAACGCTTGGATATAAAACGGCTTCTCCCTAATAAGATCAAAAAGTCGTCTATTGTGGCTTCCAAATTCGGCGATTCCGCTGTTATTCGTCTATACACCCAAGACGAAGCTCGCGAAATCGGTCGCCTTCCCGAAGATATTACCCGTATACTACTGCCTTTGATCGACTTGGACCTTGCTAGCTTTGAAGCAGTGGTTTTGATGGATACTCTGCGCAGGCTCTCCATAGGTGACCCGTTTTTTCTCCAGATCTACTGCTACCTTAATAACAATACTTTTGCCGAGCAGTTGCTTTTTGCAGGCGAGGATATGGATGAAAAGGGTGTTTTAAAGAAGAAGAATCCGCAGCTTTTGAACTTTAGCTTTTCGTCCGAAACAGAGAACGAAGCTGCCTTGCGCTTGAAACAAAAAGCAATCTCCAGGCTTTTCGAAAACCTAAGCATTTTTCCTTCGCTGTCTAAAGAACCGGAAGTCCTTGATGACTCGGACACTTCTCAATCCAACACTACAAAACCTGAAACCTTGGCACCTACAGAAGAGCTTAATCTCGACCAGCTCAAAGAATTCTACACTTCAAACCAACAGTCTGATCTTCTCGATAATTTGCCTGAAACAACAGAGCCTCCCAAGGAAAACTTCCGCTTACTGTTGAGATCATATCAGAAACAAGGTCTAGCATGGATGCTTAGCCGGGAAAAAGAGGGTGAGTTGCTAGAAACACTCTCTGTTTCTGAAGACTCGCCATTTTCCACCCAAAGACGAAGAGCTATCAACGAACAAGATGAGGGAATGATGCATCCGTTGTGGAGTGTGTTCCAGTGGCCGCTAGACCCACGTGGATCTTCTCTTCAAAACAGCAATGCACCACAACAAGATCACTTCTATGCTAACCTTTATAATGGTGAACTCTCGTTGGAGAAACCACTCATGAGGAACTTCCTTAAAGGAGGAATTTTGGCCGACGAGATGGGTCTAGGAAAGACGATTCTGACCTTGGCCTTGATCAACTCGGTTCCTTACGATACCAAAAACACGTCCATCAGCTCGAAGAAATACGCGTCCAAGTCCACGCTTATAATCTTGCCAATGTCGCTTCTCTCGCAATGGAAGAACGAGTTTGAACGGGCCAATAACAACTCAAACCACAAGTGTCTCATTTATTACGGAGAACTGGTGCAGACGGATCTCAGTTATACGTTGTGCAACCGGGAAAACAACATCCCTATAGTTGTTCTCACAACATACGGTACTGTCCAGAATGAATGGGCCAGAATCAACAAGAGCCGTAATGAATACGGCAAACTCCCAAGCATAGGACTTTATTCGGTGGACTTTTTCCGAATAGTGCTAGACGAAGGCCATACAATCCGAAACAGAGCCACCAAAACTGCTCGCTCTGTACATGAACTCAATCTGGACCGAAGGTGGGTATTGACGGGAACCCCAGTGGTCAACCGGCTCGACGATATCTTCTCTCAAGTCAAGTTCTTGAAGGTGCAGCCATGGGACCAGTTCTCCTACTGGAAGACATTTGTCACTCTTCCTTTCGAGCAAAAGAAGTTCCACCAGACTTTGGACGTTGTCAAGTCCATTTTGCAACCAATTTTCCTTAGACGGACAAAGGCCATGAAACAGAAAGACGGTACGCCGTTGGTTCAATTGCCTGAAAAGGAAATACAAATTGAAGAGCTTGAGTTTTCCGACCGCGAGCAGCTCTTCTACAACTACTTCAAGTCCAAGGCATTCCAGTCGTATAAAGAGGGTATGAAATCAGGCGACTTGCTCAAAAAGTACACGCAAATCCTCACCCATATTCTTCGTCTTCGCCAGGTGTGCTGTCACCCGGACTTGGTGGCTTCTAGTGGTGAGTTTGATGACGCATGGCAAGAGGAATTGGCCGAGTACGAAAAGCCCATCATAGAAGAAAGGTTTGCGCTGGAAACAGCCATGAAGGAGAAAATGTACAGTCTCTACAAGCGAGTGGACATTGCCGGGTCCGAGTGCTCCATTTGCACCCAAGCTCCCATTACCATAGGAGAGTTTACGCTCACTGAGTGTGGCCACAACTTCTGCCTCCACTGTGTGATGGAGCACATCAACTTCCAAAAAAACAACGGCTCCCTCCCTCTCTGCCCCGACTGCAGACACCCGATCTCCAAGCACAGGTTATTTAAGGCACGAGCAAAAGACACCTCGGCCAAGGAAGTGAGGTTCCATACCAAAAACGCCAACGAGCCGGATTACAATTTCCAGCTATATTACTACAACCCCGAAAAAACGTCTTCCAAGATCAACGCTTTAGTCAGCCATCTTCGTGAACTAAGAGATCAATGTCCTGGAGAACAAGTGGTGGTGTTCTCACAATTTTCCTCATACCTTGATCTCATAGAGAGCGAAATAAAGAACTTGGGAACGGGCGAGGCCGAGGACTTTCTTCTATACAAGTTTGACGGGCGGCTCAATGTGGCGGATCGAGAGAAGGTGCTACGGCAATTCACCAAGGAGAGTGGAGCAAACGGAAAGATCACTATTCTACTCTTATCTCTCAAGGCAGGCGGAGTGGGGCTCAATCTCACGTGTGCCCGAAGAGCGTACATGATGGATCCCTGGTGGTCGCCTAGTATAGAGGACCAGGCCATAGACCGTGTGCACCGCATTGGGCAGGAGAAGAATGTCAAGGTGGTGCGCTTCATAATCAAGAACTCTATAGAGACGAAGATGCTCCGCATACAAGAGAGGAAACGAATGATGGGAGAAGCCGTGGAGGTGGAAGAGGAGGAAAGACGCAAACAAAGAATCGACGAAATCAAACTATTGTTTGATGACTAGTTCCTCATTGCTGGTCCATTCATTTCTAGTTCACTCATTTCTGGTTACTGGTGCTGCTACAAACTGATTCTCAGTGCTACTTCTCAGTGCTACTGCTCACCACTGGGTAATGGTACATTAATTTCCTGCATACACTGCCACCGCGGTAGGTCTCGAAAAAAAACAATCAATATCTCTAATACCTACACTTATATAATGTCCGCTCAAGGTATGTCTAATCAATCCAGACGTCTTCGAAATACTGGCAATCCGCCAGCTCCGTACACCAAACACCCACTAACGCCAGCCTTCCAAACTCTACTACTGCAACTCGCCCCGGTATTGGCCCATGCAGACAATCATCAGGTGCTCTCGGCCGAAGTGGTGCCCGAGGCCTTCCATGAACCTAATCCGGCTGTGATTGTCAGGGCGTACCAGGAACACGTGTCCAAAGCCCCTGGCGGCCCCAAATCTAGTGTATTGCTGAAACTCTCTGCACTTGACTACAAACTGCCATACCACCTTTTCCACGATCTTGTGGTGGCTTCCAGCGCAGCTATTCTCGAGCACGAGGTCGGCTCGGAGACGTATGTGGCAATCGACGCTTTTTTCAGATCCATTACCGACGTTTTGTTGCGTGAAGTGGAAGCCTTGGGTCTCCAGTTAGTGCAGGACAAAGAGTCCGACGACGAGGATTCCTTGGGCATTTTCAGAGACGATTTCGACAAGATCCTGAAAGCACATTTGGCGTCCAATGGCGAGTTCATCACTCATGTTAACAAATACGACGAACCAGTCGCTCCTAGCTATCACAACTCATACAACATGCAGGGCTCTGCGGATACCAATAGTGTTAGCCAGCCGCTTTTTTCTGGCTTGACGGGAAGGTCGTCGCTTGATCCTAGGTCCACTGTGGTGCCGGACCCTTGGCTTCTTTCCAAGGCCGTTGGTTCCGGAGTCAACGCTTCTCTTTCAGGCCCCATCAAGGCCTTTAAAAACCCCATCTCCAAAATCTCATTACCATCCGAGGCAAACTCTCAAATAATGGAAGGCTTCTTCCACCCAAACTGGTACACGATCGAGTCGCCCAAGTGGTTGCAATACAAGCAGAAGACGTTGAAGCCACCCTTAGACTCAACGTTGGTTAAGAACTGCGATGCAAATGAGTTGCGTGTTTTCGAGAAGAAGAGTAATGTGCTCTCCATTGGGCCTTCGGTAGATTCCCGCAATGCCATCTTGGGTAGTGATATCAAGCAAGCCATCTGGTTCAACCATTTGGGTTTAAAGAAGTTGGCCGATATCACGCATGAGTACAATGGGTCCAAGCCCGAGGAGACTGACGTAGAGGCAGACGCAGATGAGAAGGTTGAAAGTGAAGAGAAGAAGAGTTCAGAAGACAAGACGGAGATTACAGAAGCCGCATCAACATCGGGAGAAGTGAAGCTCGAGAATTTGGCGCAATACGAGCCAGAGGACATTAAAGTTTTGGAGGAGTTGAAAGAGCAAAAGAGCAAGATTCTAAAATCGCCTCTCGAAATGCAAAAGGCCATCTCCAAGTACTTGTTGAAGCTCAACAAGTTGCGTCAAGAACGTTACTTACACAATCCATCGCCGTCGGTCCCCACGGCGCTCGAGAAGGCCTTGTACAAGCAAATCGCCAAGTTATTGTTTTTGCTTACCAAATCCAACGCATGCAATGGCAAGAAGTTGTCGTTTCCTGTGAGCAAGAAGCTTCCAGTTTTGTTGAACGATTACCAAGGTACTTTACCCGGACCGGTGTCTTCGCAGCCAGTGATATCATCCAAATCCGGCCGGTTGGCCAGTCTTCGGGCACCACACAAGCGCAGAAGCGGTAGATTTACATAACTTAATGACCACGATCAATTAATACAAGACGTTACAACACTCCGGGTGTCCAGTGTGAACAATTGGGAAGAACCAGAACCACAAGCTGGAAGCATTTATCATACTGTGTGGGTCGTATAGTACGGGTTTCTAGAATATGACTCGGGTCATTAATGAGGTTGCTTGGCCATTGGGCAAACCCCCGTTTTTTACTACTATGTATTATGTAATATGTATTACAGGGAGTATCAGGGGTTAATTTACAGAACGCTTTATAGCTCGTCATCCCAAAAGCCCATGTTTGATTTAATATAGGCTACTTCTTATTTCGACGCGGAGGCTTCAAGCACACCAAGTGAACAACACTTATTCAAAACTATCTACTCCTGCAGCTGAGACATTGCAGAAGATATGGCAAAATTAGTTTTTCGAGGTGGTATTGGACATGTCCCTAAATATGGAATTTTTCGCAACCAATAAATCAGTGGATGGATTCATGAAAGGCCAAATAGTAAGTGCTCTATTCAAGGCTCTTCGCAAGCACTGGAGTGCGCGAATGCTGGGGTGTGCCTCGCATATTCTGGTCTCAGATCCTTGAAACTGGGCAGAACGTCATACCAGCCCCACCAATGCACCAAAAGCAATATCCCGAAAAAAACAAAATATTAACTTGGTGGGTTTGGCATTGACCATTTGCATTGATCAGTTGCATTGCTTGGAGTTGGAAATTTCTGGAGTTGGCAATACTTCATTTGGTGGGTGCTGTTTCAGGTTTGGCTCGTATCCACGATTATTGGCGTCTGGATCCATGGAGCTTGGCAAGCCCAGTTGCTACTCCCACTCAAAGGTGCACATGCTCGGTGTGCTTAAGCGTAGGAGCCAGCAAAATATTATGAGTAGAAAAAAGGTCTAGTCGCACCAGATTGTCCGTCTACGTGATCATGGGCGTTCATTATGGTTTGACAATGAGGAGGTTAACTTAGATCGGCACAATTGGAGTGAACTGAATGGTCTGATTGGTTGTTCTGGCTGGTTGTTCTGGCTGGTTGTTCTGGCTGGTTGTTCTGGCTGGTTGTTCTGGCTGGTTGCTCTGGATGGTTGTCTAACATAGGTCTGAGATTGTCTAACATAGGTCTAACTGGTTGGTTACTTCATCAGGCCACTGGGAGTGGGTAGATATGGCCAGCTAAGATAAGAAAAGTCGTGTATTAATTCATGTCTTGGCGTAACTTTAGACAGGTTATCACATGTTGATAATAAATTTCAAAAAAATTCCTTTATATGTAGTTGCCATTGTTAGTATTACCAGATGCCGCTGCAATATCCACCGGTACAATGGACTTTGCAGGGCATCTATAAGCTTCCAAGGACCAGCGGAGCCCATTTTAAGCTCAAATTAAAAGAGACAAGGCAATTTAACGCCTTAACTTGATGCATAACCTGAGCATGGACTGAACCGATGTGGAAGATATACTATTCAAAAGCCCAAATCAGTCCTCTTACCCTGCCACCTTTTGCTTACACAAGTTCCTATACACGCATTCCAAGAACCTAATGAAACCAATTGGAATATATCGTGGCATACCAAGAGGAAGAAACCAGTGGATGCTTGGGTCTTATGACCTTGCACAGTATGGTTGGGTTGTATCTGCACACCAGGTCCGTTGCGCATACAATAGAGCCAAGAATGTGGGCAAGTACAGTGATTTTCATAACTATTCAAATGAGCGCAACAAAATGTTCAAACCACACTAGCTAAATTAAACAAACTGATGAGTCAGGAATTTTGGACTTATGGCTAAAACAATGCTAAGGAGGCTCAAGGATTTGAAAAAAGCTCTTTATGTGAAGTCTTAATTAGATATTAAAAACAGTAACTTTTTGAATTAGTGGTTTGTTTAATATTGCTAGTATGGTTTGAATCTTTCTATCATGCGGGTTTGAATCGCTTTGAAAGACACTGTACATACTGCGCATCCGTGATCTCCCCGTATGACCAACCCAGCTTTTTCTTAGGGTCCCATGTCTTGTAGACAATGTCATTTGCAATCACCAACCAATTAGCTAAGGGGCTGTGTAAACTTGTATAGCCTTTTCATCACACTCTGCCTGTTGAATATAAAAGACGAGCCCCCAAGACTTTGGCTTCACTTAACTATACAACCAATGAAGTTCTCCGCTATATTTGCCATCTGCATTCTCGCTGCTAGTGCCTCTCCTTTGAGGCTTTCGGAAGAACTAGAAAACCGCCCAGACCTCAAGAGATGGAGGTTGAAATGGGAGCTTAAGCAACAAGAAAAAGCAAATTTTGAGAAGAGACCATGCACCCACTACCCAGCACAGGACCACTCTTTCAATGGTTCGCTTTGTAAAGATTTCAGAGGCCAAAAACTCTCTCTGATTCCCCACGAGTGTATCCACAACGTTGTGTGCGGTCAAGTGGCCACTGGACCAATCAAATCGTGCTTTTTCCCTGGCTTTGATCTCAAGGGCACCATCACCGTTGAAGAGTTGGAACGCTACGAATTGCCATGTCAGCAATATGCCATCTGCAGCATTTCTGACCAAAACGATTGTCATGCCAAACCTCCAGTCCCTAAACCAACGGGCGAGGTGAAAGAAAAGAAGCTCTACAGCCCACAAGCTTAATCATGCATTGATCTATTCACTGCAGATATCAATTCATTCATGGTGGCTGTGATTTTACGCAGTGCGTTAGCATAGACCGGAAGTATCTCAGCATTCTCTGCTAAAAGACTTCTGGTCTAGGAGTGTTTAAAGGGACTACTCGTTTTTCAAATTGTTTTCGACATTTTCAATTGCAATATTTTTTTCTTTTTTACATTAACATTTGTAGCACTGTATTTCTTGAACCCACTTCAGTTTAGAAGCCAATTGACCGGACTCTGGATTCACTCAGAGCTTGTGATTTTGGGGACAGAAATTGTTTTAGAAAAAAAGGGTCAATCAAGAGCCGAGCTATTTTGGTTTGTACTTCGTCAATTAGTATATTCCTGTTTGATTGTAGAACTAGACCCACTGAATACCTCTCTTAACTCCTTGCCTAATAATCAATGTCTGTAAAGTTAGTTAGTTTAGATATTTAACTCATCCAGTCAAGTGGTTGCAATTCGATTAATCAATAGAATTCTTTGGGTGGTCAGGAGTCAGTAGCAGGAATTTGGTGAGCAGATACTAACATTCTGGGGTGGATAGAATAGCACCATCTCCTCTTTGTGATGCCATCAGTGAGTACATCCAAGTGGCCACTCAATCTGTGTCTCTCCAATTATTACTTCAGAACACGGGGGAATGTCTCACCTTATATATGTCGTTGCTCGCTGTTCCTGCATGTCTGGTGGCTGCAAATATACTGGGCGGGGTAAGAAAGGAGAAAATGTCTATAAATGAGACCCTCTCCCTGGCTCGCCTCACTTGTTTTTTTTCTTTCACCCATTTTCCTGTTTCTTCACTCTTTGACGCCTCTCTTTACGGATGCAATATTCTTATCCAATAGAACCATGAGATTTGTCCTTCACACTAAAATCAACTGAGACGAAGTATCAATAATTGATGAAGAAACCTGAGCATACAAAGCAGGGCACGATTCGTGATTCCAAATAAAATTTGAGAAGTTACTGAATACTGAGAAACAAACCTAACGATTCTGCCTTTATAAACCTATCGTTGAATAAATTCGCTTAATAGAGAACTTCTTGGTGAACAGCTTAAATATGAAAGAAGATAACTTTTTTCAATTTGGATACTATATCTTTCATATGATTTTGATGGAGACAAAAAAATATCTTAGACTAATCCGCTGACAATTATTCTACCACCAATTGAAAGCTTAGCATATAAAGCCTGCATGTTACAGCCACCTTGATCCTGATTTGAACCCTTGAATGAGCCTACAATACACCACCTTGACCACTAGTCAAAATTAAATGGGAGTGCATCTGGCAGACTATGTTTATGCTGGCATGGCTGGCTCAGTCACAGAATCTGGTAAATACACGCGGTCTCTGCTTGGACCACTCACTTCACGAATATGTGTATGTGGCCTCATTATATTATGCGTTGTTTTTTACACTTCATTATATGCAAGTTTCTAAAGCGAATTTGACAAAACTATAAATGACTTTGCCTGGTAACCAATTATACCTCTTGGCCTATTGTTTGTGGGTATTGCATATAAGTACAATTCAGGAGTGTGCCTGACAATAGGACGTCGTCTAAACTCAGCCCATCCAAGGCTGGACTCAGTATTGAAACATGATGGATTATATTCTTTCTTTTGAAAACAGAAAATAAACCAGAAATGGAAACCATTGAATATGTGATGTTCAAAAGATACCATGTTGACCCAATTGGACGATGATGACAACCACAATATAAGGTAAAGTGAACAATTGTGACTTTGTGGATATTCAGAACAGATATTTAGTCTTCTTGATATTACCACCACAAAATTCTTTTGCACTAAATGCTTTTGGGGCAGTATTCCAAGTACTTTGGTGCTGGTGCTAGTCTTATGGGTACGGCATAAAGGTTAGCGTTACCCAAAAACGCTGTAAGACTCTTTCAGAATCGAAATCTTGATACCTACCCGATATTGACTATATAAAAGAAAATCTGAGTTTAAGCTTTCTCAGTGGAGAGGCATCATATTGGCTGCAGGTATTATCAGGTGATCTCAGGGACGACCGAAACCGGACACGACCCTAGCCACTCTTCCCGAGATAGGCCATATTTTCCCTTGAAACTTTACTGGTGTGTTTAATAGAGCTGAAGTATCTCACTAGAAGAACTTCATGACTTCAATTCAAAAAGTTGTTCTTTTACATGAGGGTCTAAAAGTGCCTGTTGTATACGGGTGTACAGGTCTTTTTTTGCAGCCGCGGCCCATTCTACACTAAAGTCTCCATTTCAAGCTAGGCCCTCCCCAAAATCTGGGTCTATTTGTTTAAAGTCTACCAATGAAAAGGTCTGCCAAGATACAAGTGATTTCCCTTCAATAATTTGAAAACTCTAAACGGTTCAGTTTCATGGCTGCAATTATGCTTTCAAAAAAATGGACGCACCATGCTTCGCTATGGAATTCCATTATGTGTAGCATGGAACTCATATTTTGGTCAGCCTCTAAACTTGGTGAACTTGCAATACAGAACGTTTTCAATTCAGGGCTCCTTATTTGATCAACGGACCTACCTCTTACGAATAGTAGGACCTAGATATTTGGACAGTGGATACTCTAAGACTAGAAAATGTCTTCTAGTGTTCTATTCCTCGGTTCCATTATTAACACTCTTCAACCCAGGTATCATAATACAAAGGTATTTTCATAAATGTGGTATCAATCTCATCCAGTATGCTGCAGTATGATATGAATTTCTAAGACTGATAAGTCTGCTGAAATGAAACCTGAGGTGACAGCTCTTCATTGTTCAAGCCCGCTGTTTTCTTAGCTTCGCTGAAAATGAAGCACACAATGACTCTTTCTGATGCACATGCCCACGGTATTAAAACTGATGAGAGTTTGGATCAGAAAAGTCAGTCAGCCACTCATCAGGATAAGTAGACTAAGTAGATGTTCAAGAAGGTGATTATGAGCCATGTGAGTATTGCCACGGCATTGAGCAAAGGTCCGTTCTCAAATGTAACTTTCTGCAACTCGCCGCCGTCTTGATTGGAGCTTGTTGCGTCAGAAATCAAAGGCGATGTTTCTGTTGCATTAACGCTTTTGTGGTACACAGTCATGTACTTCTTACTGGAAGTAAAGTATATCAATGGAGCAGTGACAATAGGAAGAATGAAACTCAAGATCACCTGAGACAAGTTCATGATCTTGGGAACACCTTCTCGGCCAAGAACGCTGATAAAAAGTACCACGGGGACAATTGCAAGAACTCTTGTCACGAGGCGCCGGAGCCATGGTCTGATTGTCCAATTGACAAAGCCCTCTGATATAATCTGGCCCGCCATAGTGCACACAATACCAGCAGACTGGCCAGAAAACAACATCGACAAGGCGAAAATGAGTCCAGCAGTGGGTGAGATGTAGTGCGATAACATCTCGTATATGGTGAGCAAATCAGCATCTTCGGCGTCGGGTTTCCCGTATAATGTGCACCCAGCCACAATAAGAACGGCCGAGTTCACGAATACGGCCACGATGAAGAGCGAAAAAATGAGCTCCACATATGAGTAGCTCAAGCAGTGCTTGATAGCAGCATATGTAGGCTTATACTTGGAAACAAGGCTAGTTCCATCCGAAAAAGACTTGAACAAGTTGTAGGTGTGTGGGAGCGGATCAGGTGCAGTGACGTCGGTCTCGGAACCATCATCTTCGCTAACATTCCCATGGGCCACGTCGTAGTCCTTAAGTCGAGAGTGAACGATAGAAGAGCCAAGGAACAAAGAATGCGGCATCACCGTGCTTCCAACAATGCCACAACTCAAGAAAAGCGCATTTGTCTCTTTGAACATGACTCCGCTGGTGGGTAAAAAGCCCCGGAGAATCTGGCCACCGGCACCTTTGGGGAAATCACACTGGAAAAGCTCCAAAATAAAGCAAATGCATGTAGAGGCCACAAGTATGGAAACAAGGGCCTCGAAGATCCGGGTCTGGCGCATGTTACCATCTTTCTGGTATGCTACAAGCACACAGAGCACATCTAGGACAGTAATAAGCGTGCCCCAGATCATGGGAATGCCAAACAAGATCTCCAATGCAATGGCGGTACCCACGACCTCAGCCAAATCTGTGGCGATGATGGCAAACTCAGAACACACGTACATGAACAAATTGAGCCACCAGGGGAGGGCCAAACGGCACATTTCCGCAAGGTCGAGGCCTGTGACGGACCCCAACTTCACACACAAGCATTGCAAAATCACTGCAAACACATTGCTCATAAACACCATCACCAACAATTGGTACTTGTAGCTGGCACCCGAGGACACTGACGTAGAGTAGTTGCCCGGATCCATATAAGCCACGGAGATCATGACGCCAGGCCCTATAAACGAAGCGTATTTCCGAAGAACCTGGGCGACTTCATTCTTGGATAGTGCAGCACGGGCTCGTGCCAAATACGACGTCATGGCTTTTATTTGAATCTACGGTAGAAAGGTGCCAGGGGAAATGTGTCATATGCGCGCGAGTGCACCTCGCATGGAGGTATCTGCCGCGGCCTGAATGAGGCCGAACAAAGAATGCGCATCCATTGAAGCATGTTTAATGGAGAGAGGCTGATTTCAGATCTGGCATGTCAGTGAAGAGATATGGCCTTTAAAGGTATTTGAGAGTGTTTCATATAGGCATATGGGGAGAATGCATATTTAGAGGTATGTAGAGAGACATGTAGATGTATAGAGGCATTATAGTAGATTGGAGCTATCCAGAACAATAGGGTAATTAGCATTGTGAAATCTAAAAAAAAAAGCATGAGGGAAATCAATGGGAAAAAAACGCTACAGTAGCTGATTTGAGGAGCAAACAACAGATTTTATGGATCTCAGTACATATCATACACATGGCTTAGGACACGATGTGGACAGTCACTATAGGCCACGGTGGTCACGGGATAAAATATACATAACACACAATAGGGGATATTAGAAACTTAGAAGGTTTTCTGGAGAACTTTAAAATGCAATTAGAAGCGAGAGAAATGGGCATCTACACAATGACATCATGAAATGGGCACCTCAAGATATTTTCATCTATCATGAGCATGATGTACCAAAAGAACAGTATTTGTTTACATTTTTTTAACAGACTAGACCTTAAACTAGACCTTAAAGAACTATTACCTCCTAAAGAAACTGGCACTGAAATTTCTCCACGTAGACTAGTACACTAGTAGACTCTAGGTAGACTAGGTGCTCAAGTGGATGCGTAAGTGCATACTAAAGCACACATCCACACAAGAGACATTTCAAACAAGACATACAATTTTAGGGAGACATAAAAGAGACAAATATTACAACATATGAAAAGAAGGTAAACCTCTCTGTGTATGTCTTTTGATGACTAGTAGGAAAGGCCTGGTTTGCACGTGACCTGCAATTGATCGCGTACCCACGCTCAAGAATTCCAGCACCCCACGCAGCCAACACACCATAATGCATTTGCATCCCCTATGGCGACCGCTTCTGGCGTCCAATGCACGGTTCAGGTGTGTTTCACATTCGTTTCATCTCACCATCCGCCGTCTCGCCGTTCCCCCCTCCCGTCTGACTCCTCTGGTGAACGAGAGTCTCAAGAAGTATGTCCGATGGTACCCTTACGATACCATCACGTGCAGCAACATCGAGTCGTTCCTTAGTCTAAAATCACATACGCCTGTTCCACAGAACCTCTTGGTAGGTGTGGTGTATGAAAGCGAGCAGGTACGCCGCTCGTCTAAGCTCATAGAGACCTTACTCTCCAACCCGTTATCGGATGGAAGTGAGTCGTGGTATGCCCGCATCCGGGACCGGTCGGTGCTTGAAAATAACCTTATTCTTGAGGACAAAAATCGGCGTGTGGACACACTTCCGGGTGCATTTCTGAGGACGGTGCATGTGTACGAAGCACCTTCGCCAGCACTAAATGGTTCGAGCAGGCCTCTGTTCCCCAACCTCTTTCCTTCGCTGGACTCCACTCCCAATAACCTCCAGATCTTGGAAATCAACAACGTGGCCGATATTCCCAAGCTAGTGGACGTGTGTCTGTTCTACATCTATGTAACTTGTGACTTGTCCACGTTATTGGATACTTTGCCCAAACAAGTGCAGAAGAAGATCATATTGACCGTGGTTGACAATACCGAGTTCACGCCACGTTCCACTGAAGATAGCCAAGTCTCTTTCTTGTCCAATTCCGAGACCTCAAGGCATATCATCAAAGTGGACAGTCTAGTATTGTACCAAGGCATTGCTGAGTTCTACAAACACGGGACCAAGGCCGGTGCTGAATACTTCGACGCATACCAGGCAAGTAATATCATTGAAATTCTTAAGTTCTTGCAATGGTCTACCCGAACAGAGAATTTGAGGGAATGGTTATTCAACCTCATCAAAAGCGAGATTGCGGCCAACAACCTCTCCGAAACCCAGATCAGGGCCATCTACAGTGACCTCAAGCTCAACTCGTTAGTGCAGGGTGCAAACAAAATGCACAGGGAGCTCCAGGACGACTTCTTCCCTCGCACCAAGGCCTTCTTTTCGAAAAAACTCCCCTGGTGGCAGCTCTACTTGAAGAACGATAACGTGGAGTACATTCTCAAGGACTATTTTGCCAAATACTTCATGCCCAAGAGTATTGACAGTTACAACTACCTCAAAGGCCAGCTTGTGGCCCGCTTGCAGGAGCAGAAGTTTGCCAACTACTCCGAGAAAGACCGCACTCATGTCAAGTGTCCTTTGCAGTCATTTAAAGCCAACTTGATCGATGTGAGAATTCCTACGGAAATCCAGCCGGTGGTCTACACTTCGTTGGTGTCTGCTTTCGTCTACTATCAATTACCACTAGCCCTTTTGTCTGTATGTGGGTATCTTTGGGTAGGACTACAGGCACAGAATGCATTGGGCATAGCAGCCTTGGGTTTGGTGCTAGGATTCAACCATGTTTCAAGGGAATGGCATCATTTCACCGATGAATGGCTCGCGAAGCTATTTGATCAGGTGAGGTTGGTGATCAGCAAAGAGTGTCTAGACGATGGGTTATTGAAGGAGCTTAATGCTCGGTTCGAGGGAGCAAAAGACCTAGCTCGAATCAAGCAACAAGTTAGTGATGTGTTGGACGAGGCATCTAGAGAAAAAAAGATCTAGTGTATATACTAGAGAACACAATATAATTTATACACAGAGAAAACTAATGTATATCTGGAAAATGCATTCATTAAGATAAATAAAGTCATGATGTAATGAGCTAAAGTGTAGGTGGAGCGAAGGACGAAGCTGTGGACGGAGAAACCAGGGCCCTAGCATTCAATCTGGCCTCCAAGCGCTCAAACTCGCGATTAGCAATTTCCTCTTCAGGATCAAGAATCTGCTCCACCTGCTTCACCTCCTCTATGTAGTGCATAAGCATGGACTCGATGCCTCCTTTCAAAGTGTCCTCACTCTGAGAGCATGATTTGCATGCACCTTGAAGTTTCAAGAAAACCGTTCCTGTGGGCTCGTCAAAAGCCTTGAACTCAATGTCTCCTCCGTCATCTTGAATTGCCGGTCTGATGCGTGTATCAATCAATTCTTTGATCATGGAAACGACTTCGGAGTCGTCCTCCGATGCAGCAAGAGAGTCACTTTGGTTCAACAACTCCTCAGTAATAGCCGGCTCCTTATTCTTAGTAAGGAATTCATCCATCAAGTCCACCACCTCGGGCCGGAGGTTAGCCCAGTTGATGTGGTCCTGCTTGTTCACGGTAAGGAAGTCTTTACCGATCATAACGGACTTGACTCCCAGGAGCTTGAACACTTTTAGCGCCAATGGCGAGTGGACGGCATCCATGGACGACGAAAACTCAAACGTCTTGTTTTCTAAGGGGGTGATGCTTTTGGGAGAAATGAACTTTAAGGCATTGGCATTAGGAGTGGGGAGTGTTTTGAAGGACAAAAGCCTCAGGAGGGCTCTGTGTTGTAGCTTGACAGATGCAGATAAATGGAACATTGGAATATATGTGTCTGAGAATAATAGGAATGTTTATATAGTGATTAATAATTATTAGTGGCAAATGTTTGTGTGGCAAAAGAAAGTACACGGAGAAAGTCCGATCCTCGCATCCGAGATTTTGGTGAGAAAAGTAGTGACCCCAGACCACGTGACGCTCATGGCCCCTAAGCTTCTTTCGCTCACTGCTGATTGGCTGCAATCAAATTAGTGGACATGGGTTGGAGTTCATTAGAATACGAAAAATGCACATTGGAGCTGAGGTGGTGAATTTTAAAGAAGAGCAAAGAAAGAAAGAATTGCAAAACAAGAGATAGAAAAAGAAAACTTAAAGACTCATTTCAAGGGACCGTTCTTCTCATCTAGTACAGTATTTTTGAAAACCATTCAAACCAACACAGCAAAATGTTTCGTACTCCTCTGCACAATCTTTCAAACCAAATGTTCACACCAACTTTCATTACAATTCAAGATTCTGAAATGTTGAATCTGGAGGATCGCCTTATATGTAATAGATTTAGGAGTCTTGCAATATTCATCAAGGGTTAAGACGAAAGGAACTGAAGTGTGACGGGTAGGAAACTGTCTAAAATATTGGTTTGTATAATTCGCGAGTGTGGGTTGAATTGTTTATCATGCGGGTTTGAATTGTTTATCGTGCGGGTTTGAATTGTTTCGAAAAACACTGTACTCAACTAACAGTGTTTCTTCGGTCATGTGCCTTGGTAGAACTCCAAGACTAGTCCTGATAATTGAGTGTTTAAGTTATAATTAAGCTGTGTGAGTGTTCAACTGTTCAGCTATTCTTTACTGGTACAGTAGCAAGAAATAGTGTGTAGCAGAGTAGTAGAGAGCGCAGAGGTCCAGTCATTAGCATTTCACTGGATGGGCTATAGTGGGCACCAACGGTACGTACTATAGATTGCGATCGAAGTGAGCAGTGAGTATTTTCGAGCTTCTCAATTTAAGCTCCAAATAATTGTTACTGTGTTGGCTGTTTTGGTGGGTTGGGTTTGCAAGTGGATACTATGTCTGTCTTTGTAATACTATTTGGTAAGACTATTTTGGAACTCTTAGGTGCTATACCATATAATGCATTTGAAGTTTATGAAAGGACCCAGTAAAGAGAACTGGGAAGCTTAAATGAGAAGTGGAGCCTTGTTACTACGTTCAAGTATGGCTAAAGCCTTCAGTAATCCTATATACACCAATCTTTAGTTTGTATTCAGATTTTACTCAAATATACCACTTGTACTAAATAACTAGTGTTTTGTCTGGTGCTGGCCAACTACTACAGTGTTTTTCGAAACTATTCAAACCCGCACGATAAACAATTCAAACCACACTGGCAAATTATACAAACCAATATTTTAGAGAGTTTTCTACCCGTCACACTTCAGTTCCTTTCGTCTTACCCTTGATGAATATTACAAGACTCCTAAATGACCCCAAAGGTACTGCATACAAGGCTATCATCCAGATTCAACATTTCAGAATCTTGAATTCTAATGAAAGTTTGCGAACATTTGGTTTGAAAGATTGTGCGGAGTACGAAACATTTTGCTGCGCTCATTTGAATAGTTTTCAAGAACACTGAATAGTTTAGTTATGAAAAACACTGTATACAGTGTTCTTGAAAACTATTCAAATGAACGCGGCAAAATGTTCAAACCACACTAGCAAAATTAAACTGACAAGTTAAAAAGTTCTGATGACCAAAAAAATGCTAGGGATAAAGGACTTGAAATAAGCGGTTTATGTGAAGTCTTAATTAAATATTCAAAACAGCAACTTTTTGAATGATTGGGTTCCTTAATTTTGCTAGTGTGGTTTGAATCATTTTATTGTGCGGGTTTGAATCGTTTTGAGAAACACTGTATGAAGTACTACTTAAGACCGACTTGTTGACGACTAAACGACTATGCTGATTGAATGTACTAATACTAGCATTGAAAAACTCGTCAATTCACTGGATTTTTATCTTAATGAAAAAGAACGAAAAAAGAGTAGGGGAATCAAGAACAAATTGTAGGTACCTCCATACGGTGAATGCATTTTGCACCCTGAGGCTACATCGCGCAGTTTTCACCAAAAATGCCGGAAAATGACAATACAGAAAGCTAACAAAAATATTGCAAGAAATGTCTCAGACGGTAAATAACACATGCTGGAAGTAAATAAACTAGCCTTAAACTCAGAGGCCATTATATAGTTACCAGTTTGGACAATTTGGACAATTTGGACAATTTGGCATCTGGCTATCCTCACGTGCGGCTAGGCACCGTCCCGCACTAGACTTAATCAGTACATTAGGCCTCACCAGGAAGAGCGTATGAGCCCTGACCCCAATAGCCACCAAAAACACCAAACTAATTAATCGTGCCCTTGCCAAAACACTAATTATTTCATATTGAAGCATCTTTGAACATGTTGGGAATACAAAATTGTCTTGAGGTGTGTAGTCACCATATTGACGTCACTCCAATACAGTATTTGTCTGGTTGACAGACCTTCCGATAAGCGAGCCACCACGTGGGATAGTCATGATGGAGTGAGCACTCTCGGGGGATGCGTGCAGGAGTCTGTATAGGACGGTATGCCCATACAGAGTAAGCGGTCACGAGAGTCGATGGCAATAAATATTCAGAGTGTCAAGTATATCAACCTCCCTTCTATTCCTTAATCAAATCAAGATTCCTATATCCTTATCCCTTGTAACTTAGAGGTCCATGTGGAAGCCTATGGCTGCGCCCATAAACGTGAATCGCCAAGCATCCAAGGTGCGCGCCAAGAATTTAGAGGGAATATTTTGCACCCAATTCTCTCCTAGACAAGAAAAAAATATCGCCTATAGCCAGGCCCCATATGCTAATAAATCGGAGGGGACATCAGCATCCTGGTGCCGGAAATTGGCACCCGTGGCCAGGCTAATTTCCCATTAATTGGCACGGCCCTATTTAAAATGTCCCTTGTGCTCCTCCACACCTCTCTCTCTAAGACTACACTTCGGCATACACTTCCGTATAAATGAGCTACTACCATCAGTTCGACTATGTCTTAGCCATAGCAATTATATTCGCGTTCTTGGATGCCTTTAACATCGGGGCCAACGATGTGGCCAACTCCTTCTCGTCGTCGGTTTCCTCCAGGTCTTTGAAGTACTGGCAGGCCATGATTCTAGCTGCCATCATGGAGTTTCTCGGTGCTGTATTGGTGGGTAATAGAGTCTCCGATACCATTAGAAAGAAGATTATTAAAACTGACACCTTTGAGCTGGACCCAACGGTGCTCATGTTTGCCATGGCCATGGCCTTAGTGGGCTCTTCCATCTGGTTGTCCATTGCAACTGCAATCGGCATGCCTGTTTCCACCACCCACTCCATCATTGGTGCGGTAATTGGTGTGGGTATTGCTGCCAAGGGTGCTGACCATGTGATCTGGGGCTGGAAAGGTTTTGCTCAGATTGTTGCCTCGTGGTTCATTGCGCCTGCCATTGCCGGAGCCTTTTCGTCCATTGTTTTCCTCATCATCAAGTTTGGTGTTTTGGAAGTCAAGGATACTCGCCGTGGAATCAAGAACGGTTTGATCTTGATCCCCATTTTGGTGTTCATCACTTTCTCCGTGTTGACCATGTTGATTGTGTGGAAGGGTTCGCCAAAGCTCAAGTTGGACGACTTGTCTACGGGAGCAACCGTGGGCTCCATCTTTGGAGTTGGGTCGGTGGCCACCATCGTCTACATGATTTTCATTTTCCCTGTTGTCAGAAGAATTGCCTTGTACGAGGACTGGACCTTGAAATGGTACGACATCTTCAGAGGCCCCATCTACTACTTCAAGTCCGTGGACGATATCCCTCCTATTCCTGAAGGACAACTCCTAGTGATTGACTACTACAAAGGCCGTCGTGCTGAGGAGAACGATGCTGTGGTGAAACAAGAGGACCACTTCGAGACCAAGAAATCCATCAGCTCTAGTGACCAGGTGATCTCCATCGAAAGCGAAAAGCCAGAGTCGACACGTCAAAAATGGTGGGAGCTCCTAAAGAGTGGACCCAAGCTGTGGCCCCGTCTCTTGTGGCTTATTGTCTCACACGGGTTCACCCAAGATGTCATTTCCAGCCAGGTCAACAACTCCGGAATGTTGGGTAACAACGTGAAGGATATGCACGCCAAGTCCAAATTCTACGACAACCGGATCGAGTTCTTGTTCTCGTTGCTCCAGGCCATCACTGCATGTACCATGTCGTTTGCCCATGGTGCCAACGATATTGCCAATGCTTCGGGGCCATTATCTACAGTATACTTGATCTGGGCGGACCAGGGCTTGAAGGCCACGCCTCCCATCTGGATTCTTGTGTTCACTGGAGCATCTTTGGTTTTGGGAGTGTGGACGTTTGGCTACAAAATCATGAGTGTTCTTGGGAACAAGATGATTTTGCAGTCTCCGTCGCGAGGATTTGCAATCGAATTTGGTGCGGCCATCACGGTTGTCATGGCCACGCAGTTGGCCATTCCCGTGTCCACCACACAATGTGCAGTCGGAGCTACTGTTTTCGTGGGGATCTGCAATATGGACTTGAAGTCTGTCAACTGGAGAATGGTGATCTGGTGTTACCTGGGCTGGTTGATTACTTTGCCTGTGGCTGGCTTGATTTCGGGCATCATCACTGGAATCGTGCTCAACGCTCCTCGCTTGGGCGTGGAGTACGTTCCAGTTTAGCTCATATTATTTTATCTAGTGTCCAATTAGCCAATTAGACAACCAATCTACATATTGCAATAGAAGTACATAGAAACCAAGACTAAGTGTATTACTTAAATGTACTCTGGCTACAGTCGCACACTTGCCTTAGCACACCCTTGTCTACATCTTTATTATTCCCATTTCTTCACTTCTGTTATTCTCTCTTTAAATATCATATATCTCTATTCCCCTCTTTACATCGCTTTATAAACTCCCCAAAAAATGTTACATATGGCAATCCTCATAGACAATGCTCACTGGTGGTACTGCACTGGACCGCAGGCAAATTGATATAATGCACTAAATATCTAAAAAACACCACTAATTCCACTGAGCCACTAACCGACTAACTGAAAAACTCCATTATTCATAGTTACTCACCTCCATTTATAATACACTAGCAGAGGTCAGTAGACCAGTGCTCTCTTGCTTGGCCCAGGCCTTACACCCGTGCACCGCGCACTTGAGACGGGCACTTGAGCACCCTACACCAAGTACCCTCTCCACCATGCTGAACGATACCAGATTGGACAGCTCGCTCGAGTTGTTGCGCCGCCTAGACCCCAAGCATGTGGCCAAGAACCTAGATTCCATCTGCCAGCTTCTCCAGCTCGACCACTCGCAAGAATCCGCCGAATTGGCCCAGGACTTGTTGTCGTCCGTGGACACCCCCCTCAAGGTCATGAAGTGTGCAGAAACAAACAAGGATTTCTTGTGCTGTGACTATAACCGGGATGGAGACCTGTATCGCTCGCCATACTCCAATAAGTACAATCCGCCCACCGAAGATGACGATCTGCCTTACCCTTCTGCTCTCTTGAGAAAGTTGGAGATCAAGGCCAATGAGAGTTTCGATATCTATAGAGACTTGTACTATGAGGGAAGTGGCTTGTCTTCGGTTTACATGTGGGACACGGCCGAGGATTTGGATGCCAACAGCATTGAGGAGGGATTTGCCGGAGTGGTGCTTTTGAAGAAGCAAACCGAAGATAAATCCGGCAAGTGGGACGCTATCCATGTGTTCGAGGTGATCCCCGAGAGCTCCACTTCCGCGACATACAAGGTGACCACTTCGGTGATTTTGGATTTGCAAAGCACGCAGTCTTCATTGTCGTTGGCCGGAAACTTGACTCGACAAACCGAAACCACCCAGACTCTCAGCACGGAGGCCGAGTCGGCCGAGTGGTCTCACCTTGTCAATTTGGGTACCATCATAGAGAAGTCCGAGACAAACGTCCGGAACTTGTTGCAGGACGTCTACTTTGACAAGCTCAAGGATATCTTGTTGAAAGACTTGCGGTCGCTCGGCGACGTGTCTGAGAAGAAAGCCGAGGACCTCAAGCACTCGGAGATGATTAAAGGGTTACAGGGGTTGTAGAAAATGCGCTAAAGTATGCAAGTATGTTTCGAGATCTCATGTAAGCGTCTGTAGTGTCCTTTTCTATCTCTTTATAAAGCCATAGGCAGAAGGCCTATTTCTTGCGACGCATGGACGCGTACATGGAAAGATCGATGCTTTCCTCATCGTCGCCGCTCTTCTCAAAGTCTCCCAGGTCTTCGAGTTCACAGTTGAGCGGGGAGTAGGTTATCTCGTCCGAGGCTTCATGAGCCGTGGGGCTTTTTGGCGGCAGCACTAGGTGTTCTGCGTTATCGTTGATGGTAGAAATCACATTTGTTTTCACCTCATTGACAAAGGTCCATAGGGAGTTGGACACCGCATAAAACATGTCGTCAGCATCTTTTTTGCCGATATCTCGAGCTTGATTTGGACGCGTCTCATCAGAGTGCCTTCCTCGACTCGCTAGAGATTGCTGATGTTGGATATGACGTTGGTGGTCTTGATTGGTATGATCTTGTTTGTGTGGATTAGGTTTGTATTGGTACTGGGTCTGGGTCTGGGTCTGGGTCTGTTGATGCTTTCGGTAATTTTCGTCTTGGTACTGATGATTTCGCCCACGTTGGGCTTGGCTGTCTCTCTCGGCATGATGTCCGGGGTTGTCACGCTTCAAGTCACCCACTATAGACTTTTCAAACTCGTTCAGTATCATCAGATCTAGACTCTGGATGAACGTTATTGGCTTGGAAAGGTTGGCCCATAGTTTCGACAGTCGGTCTGGGGCTCTAGTGTGAGGCTTCTCTTCCGCGCTCTTAGCAACTCTGGATTCGTTTTGCTTATTGCTAGGTTTAAGAGGAGTAGTTCCATTGCCATTATGAAGAGCAGTAGATGTGTATTTTTCGGGTTGAGGGTTGGGGTTGTGCGTTGTCCTCTGGGTGACCAGGTGCTGGAGATTGAGCTCACGATATAGGGATTTCTGGATCAAATGGCGTAGGTTGGCAAGATCACATTCAGAATCGTGTAGCTTGGACTTCATATTGGCTATGGAGTCCCGCATTTCCACCACGGACATTTCCTTGAGTGCTAGAAGTCGTAGCTGCTCATTGATATCTAGTCTTGAAAGCTCAGCAGGAGGAGGAAGGGCAAAGTCGTAGTTTCCTCCGTTTGCGAAGGAACTCGAGCGTCTATAATCCATTTTTTGCCCATATGAAGAATGTGTTGAGGTCGGGTCCGAGCTCTGGGACGCCGAATCCAGTCTAGGGGTAGTGCTGCTGCGGCGGGAATGAAAAGTCTTCAACTCAGAGCCACCAGGAGCCTGAGAAGTACCAAAAGCACCCGGAGAGGCGCCGGGCGACTGCAGAGCACTGGAAGAAGTGGAGTAGGTATTCACGGAATCTTTTCGGGCGTGTCCATTAGCAAAAGCGGGCGCCAGATCCAGATCAGGAACATGCTTCGTGTGGTAGCTGGGCGACACGGTCTTAATGCTGATGCCACGGCTCATGGAGTTGGCACGGGCCAAGGAGCACGTGGAAGACACCACGCTTGAGCGCCGGTCTGTTTTGGTATGTAGCCCTATGTCCGAGGCATCCATGGTGGCACGAAGATGTGGTATGAGCTTGTACTAGGCGATCATTGTGGAGACGCGAAAGGCACCGCGACTGTATGTTTGGGAGTGCATGGGTCTCTAGTCAATGCTTCAATGCGCTGAGCCAAAATACACCAAGAATAGTAAAACAAGAAACAATAGTAGAGCAGAATGCCAAAACAACACAAGAATAGCTTAGTGAATAAAGGGTAGAACAAAGTGTGGTCGTAGAACAAAATAAGAAACATAGGCGTATAGAATAGAAAAATTTTGGGTAAGAATTGTTGTTTGGGTGCCCTGAAGATGGTCAGGTTATAGTGAAAGCGTGTGTGCTTATAGATATGTGATGAGATGTGGAATATGGTGGTGAATACTATGGTGAATTGCAAACCTAGTGAGGCACTGGGTGTGAATATTAGAGGCACCTATGAGACACTGTACTACTATCCATATTTTTATTTCGTCAAGGTATTGTTTTGAATGTGATTCTATATTTCTAAATATCGTGTCAAATGAGAAATCTCGTAGAACATTTTGATTCTGATGTCTGGGTCAATAGTTATTATACAGGTTTCTCTCACTGGTCGCACCCACCATTGGTTCTAGGTCTAGGAGATGGAACACATGATAGTGCTAAACTAGGAAGTGTATAGTGTTAGTTTTAGTGTTAGCTAGCGTGGATAGAGTAAGACTAGCGAGTAGACTAGTGTAGAGAAGTGTAGGGTAAGGCTAGTGAGTAGACTAGTATGTTAGATTCTCGTCAGCTATTTACTATGTTTCCAACGAGTCCCCAAAGGATGGCAGCCACTTGAACTGCCTAGTCAACCGGAATACAATAGCTTGCGTAAAACCGTCATATTCCCTCATGGTACCTCGTACAATGATGACTGAGGAGACCGCATTTATGGAAGGGTCATTGTTTGGAGGCGAGGCATAAAAAATAACAGGTAGAAGAATACCCAGTCTAACAGTATTGGGATTGAGCTAGGTATTAGGAATGGTAAGTAACACCTCAGTCTATATAAAGGGTGAATCAAGTTTAACACTTTTCTCCAATACTTCTTGGAAGGTCCTTCTTCAGAGCTCTCTTTTGTTCATTAGTTTACTGATTCTCGTATGAACACTAGTTATTTAATTCTTTCTGAGCATATTAGACTGCCTAATCCACTATCTCAGTTATTCCGATCATCCACTTACAAACCCAATTATTAGTTTTTTTAATGTTATAAAACTACCTAAAATCCTCTGTCTGAACAACCAGTCTTGTCTTTTTCCAGTCTATACTATCCGTTTAGTTGACTGCTGATCTTTTCGATATGATACAGGGGCTGTATTAACAAGATGAAAGTTCTTACTGAAAACATATTGATAAAAGAATATGAATATAGAACTGTAGGAGTTATGTTGGTGATCTATTATTTGGAAAATACATGAATACTCCTAGAACTGGTACTGCCGTATCCTATACTGGATTTCCGTCCTGGATTTCGGATGCCACACTGCCTCTTGGAAGAGATCCAAAGAATCCATCTAACATAATCAATGTATATACATTTTAATCACAGACTCTCTCCTCAATTTTCATTGCCATCAATATTTAAAGGCTCACCAAACTCAGTTCACTGAACCATAACAAATGAAACCTATTACTACTACCTATTACTTGCTTAGGCCCAACGCTCATCACAGAACCTCAGAAGTCTTCCAAAATAAGTCAGAACTATCATTCTTTCAAGCCAAAACTCGTTTCCAGGATTGCAACTTTTTATACTCAAAAGCATACGAATTCTTACTCTTTAGAGTCGTACCATGCCAAGGCTCATAACACAGGAATTATTGATACACCTGAGCTTATGAATTATACCCAAACAAATTACTAATATCACATAACTATATAAAACTTTTTTAGCTGAAGCCAGTCTATTTAATTATTACAACACGGACTTCTAGAAGTAGCTTCACTCTATGAAAGCTCTACAAGGCACATTCAAACACCTAGCATATCCAATGCTGCGAACAAAAACACTAAAAAAATCGGGCAAACTGAAAAGCTGCCACCGAAAATCGTCAGTACTCGTTTGAACGGTAAACTTGCTCTGTGCCTTGTAAGACAATAGTAACAGTTCATGATTTAGGCTTCTTTGCATGCAGCCACTCTACCCTGCAGGACCGAGGAAAGAGGTACCCATATTCCCCGTACTCACGTCTCCACACTTCCCCAGGATGGACGCCGAACTCCACGCTCAGGCCTTCCACCGGTCTCTAGAAAAGGCCACCAAATGGACACTTTTCCTATTACTTATCAAGGCCAATAAACCGCTCGAATGGACGGCTTTCCTCTCTGCAAACCCTTGGGTCCGTGTCCTACTCAAGAGGTACTTTCACAACAACAATAACCAGGCCTGCCAGCGACGCCTCAACAAATTTTCCAATGCTGTTTCGGTGGCGTTTCTCTATGGGGCTACTTCGGCAAACCGCAACATTCCCAAGGACTACGTGTCGTTGTACCTCTGTGAGAGGTACTTTGGGTCCTTGAATCCTCCCAGTTCGGCACTCATAGTGTCACCATCGTCTGCCAAATACTTCAAGCTCGATAGCTACCCGCCTTGGGTGAGACGGCTTTATGAACGCAAGCACTATATGATTTTCCCCTTAATTTACGCCCAAATCTTGTCCAATTACTTGACTCCTACCAGGTATAAGTTGAACCAACGGTACCTCTCCAGTCTGTTGAAAACATACTTGTTGGATCCCATCTGGATCAATTTCCGCATGGGTGTCAACTTCCAGTCGGTGTCCTGGCCAGGGCTTTTGCTGGCTTACATGAAACACAATGCGTACCTCGGAGTGTACTTCCTCTTGGCCAACCTTGCTCCTCTGGTCATTGGTGGATTGCGTGGAGGGGTAGATATCAAGGCTGACGTAGCCCAATACCTCAAGAAATCTGCCCACAAAGCAAACTCCATTGCAAACTTCATATACAAGCCGTCGCTTTTATCGATGTTAATTTTATCGTTGACTGCGCCCATGTTAACCCGCATCCCGGCCATCCACAGGCTATACGTATCCAATATGAAGAATGTGACCAAGAACTACATCAAAGCCGTTGCCTTTTTGGCTGCATTCGTGACCATTTCCACCCAGAACTTTCCAGTTGTCTCCAATACCCAGCAAAAGGAAGTAGCCGAGGCTAGAAAGCTCCTGGTGAGTTTCTACAACGGCATTAACATGTACTTCTTGCGCATTATAGTCCTCTCCAAGTGGCGCATTTTAAAGGAAAACCACCCATGGTTCACCATCTTGAAAATAGGAACATGGCAGCGCATTGAAGCAGCCTCCATGTGCTTTTTGGTGTGGAAACTCATGAATCTTCAAGACTACATCAGCAACAATAGCGATGGGCCCCTTAAACATCGCTGCCAACAGTTGCAAAGTGATCGTCTCATGAGAGTGATGAAACGCATAGTGCACTAAGTCTAAACTCAACCAACACTAATTAAGTATTCGTTTTCTCTAGTATGTCTTCTCTAGAATGTCTTCTCTAGAATGTCTTCTCTAGAATGTCTTATCTAGTGTATCTTATCTAGTGCGTCTCTCTAGATGTGTATGTATGTGTATGAGTCTCTAGTATGTGTTTATTGCCTTATCTAGTTGTCTAGCTGGTGAATCCTCCTGCACCAGGCACGTTTTCTTTTCCCTTCAACTTGGTCAACAAGCCTTTGAACCGGGACTTGTCCCGGTCGCCGACAGAAACTTCACCCGCTTCACTTACCAACTCGTTCACGCGGTCCCACAACGTGCCTCTCTTCAAGAAGTCGTCTCTCTTGGCCAAAAAGGCTTCTTCCTCCTTCAACACCTGCTTGCTCTGTTGCTCTCTCTTGTTGTTGTGGTTGTCGTAGAAATCGTCAATGCTTTGTTGGGCTGCAGCTCTGATCTCCTCCTTTTTCTTGGCATTAGCACTCTCTCTCTTCTCAATCTCCAAATCCCTGCGTTGTTTCCACTCCTTCAATGGCTCGGATTCACCATGCTGATCAGCAGCTTGGGCTGAAGATGAAAAGCCTTCAAATTCATCGTCTTCCGATTCAACGGTCTCCTGTTGCACCTCGGGCTCGGTGCCTACTTCGGGGTACTGCTCCTTGAACTCCAGGATCTCGTCGTTGTCAGCATCACTGGCCAATTCGTTGTCCTGGTCTGTCTTAAATTCGTCTCCAACTAGCTCTTTTTCTCTGGAGAAGAAGTCACCGTCGATTTCGTGGCCGCTAGCCTCAATGTCTAACTCGGGGAATTTGTCTGCCATTGTATTAAGATGTGTTGGCTACGTCGGTTGTGCTCGTTACGCGCACCTTACTCGGAGGTCGTGGGCGTACCGTCTTGCTACCTGGCAGTCATAAGTATAGACTGGAACCACCAGGTCCTTTGGCCAAAAAATTGGGGTTTTGAAGATTATGCTATTCCAAGTTGTATAGATGGGTTGTGTTTATCACAGAATCTCTTTTGAGTTAATTTGGATTTATTGTGGCATACTTAGTGCATGCGCCTCTATGTAGACTTTGGTTCCCATGAGATTAGATATATGAGATTATGAAACATAAAAATTATGGCAACTCTAATGACCCCTCATGTTCATATCTCTCGTCATTTATTCAATGTAGTATATTCTGACGGAGGAGTCTGTGCTTCCCACAGCCAACTGTAACCTGGACCCCACCTTCTTCTTGCTGAACGCTAGCTTGGACACACGCAGAGCTGGAATGATCTCAGATGCAAAATCCTCCACCTTTTCCAACTTCTCTTCTTTGACCAGGAACTTGTATATGGAGATGTTCCCGCTTTCGTGTCCCACGGCAATAACTACCGAGTCTCCAATGAGCCCGTCCTGGAAACATGCAACTGAGGTGATGGGCTCTGGGGTCTTGAAGGAGTCGGCCAAAATCGGTGCCCCAGACTTCATGCTCCAAGCCTTCAAGCTTTTGTCACGAGACCCTGTGACGAAGAAGGGATTGGTACCTTCTATGAGTGGGGCCCACGAACAGTCCCAGATGATTCTGCTGTGTGCCTTAGGGTTCAACTCCACAAGCTGGAACTCGCCGGTCTCCCCATTGATCACTTTCCAAAGGGAGAATTGTCTATCACGAGAAACAGCCAAAAGGTATTTTCCATCGCTTGAAAACTCCATGCTGGTGATGGTAAGGTTGTGTCCCTTGAGCGCCTCGTCTACCAATTGGAAGTCTTTCTGCGCATTGAATAGCCTTATAACTGCATGTTTGGCCGAATTGGATCGACATGCGGATGCAATGAGTGCCTGGTCGGGTGATGTAGCACAACACGTGATTTCGTACCCGTGTCCGTACAACTTTTCCACTTCAGGGAAGAGGGTATGTCTCTGTAAGAAGTCTTCTAAAGGAGGCGATTCAAGGTCCTGGAGTAAATCGACGGTTTCCTTCTGTTTGGCTTCACCTTCGTTTTCATAGTCCTCCTCTCTTTGCTGTGCCTCACCCGCCTCCAATTGCTCATTGGCTGCTTTGTTAGATAACCCAAGTACTGGCAACGAAGCAGCCTCCGGGAGGGCCTGTGACTTTGGCTCGATATCACAGAACTTGCTTAGAAGGTTATTGATAGACTGTGTCATCTCAAAAACTCTCAATATCTTCTCGTCTCCGCCAGAAACAAATTTGGTGGAGCTTATGTTGTCAGCGCAGATCATATCGTAGCCATGGATCTGGGGTCTTGCAAACTCGTGCCAGGTTCTTTGTTGTGGGTCTGCATCGGGCCTATGGCCGACCCATGGGCCAATGAGCCGGGTTGTCTGGTCCAAGGAAGTACTGAGTACATAGGTGCCGTCTTTAGACCATACCAAATCAGTAACTTCCTGCACTGCACCGGTAACTCCCATTACAGACTCCCAGGTATTAGCTTCTGAAGACTTGTAGACACGCACGGCACCAGTCCGACCACTGGTAAGAATGTACTGGCTCTCATTGTTCTTAAACCATAAACAAGACCAGAACCCTCCCGAAGACCCAGTGGCTGTGGATGCACCTTTGATGGACAATTCACCCAAACGGCTTGCTGTAACCCAAATCCCGGATTCTTCGTCCATCTCCCACACTATTAAGGCTGTATCTGCACTCAGGGACAATAGCTGAAGCTTATGGGAGGAAGAGGCGGGGATCCACTTGAGATCCGTGACCCAATCGTCGTGGCCCATAATCAAGGCCTCAAAGCTGAATGCTGCACGCCCTTCGCCAAAGGGAAACTTGTATTGTTTATTGGACAAAAGCACTAGCTTAGAATCGTCCTCATCCGAGTCGTCGATGGCCTCATTTAAACGTAACCTCCACAACCGAATGTACCGGTCTTGAGAGCCCGAAGCCAAGATGTACTCCAGCCCCATTTTCTCCTCCACAAAGGCCAAGCTCTTGATCCAGTCCTCATGGCCTGCGAGCACTGCACACTGCTCAAACCCTCCGCTCTCGCCAAATGTATACACATACAAGTTTGAGGACGTGCCTCCAACAACAAGAATATAGCGGTCTCCGATTTTCTGGGTACTTAAGCATGTTGGATAGAAGTTATTCTTGATCACCAACGAACCCACGCAAACCAAGTCTTCCGAAACTCGCCATAGAGCAATGTTCCCGGAAGAGTCCCCCACCAAAAAAAGATCGCTATCCACTGCACATAACGTAGTAATAGCATGTGTGTTTTCGTCATTGCTAAGGTACAAAGAAAAGACCAGGGCTGAAGAATCGTGACTCTTCCACACACATATTTTACCATCTTCCGCAGCGGATATCAAGAGCCCGGAATCGGGGAGAAACCTCACGCAGGTGACCTCTTTGGAGTGAGCATTGAGGGTCTGATAAACCCCCTTTTTCGATGGAGCCAAAGGGTCCCAGAGTGCCACGGTCGTGCCTGCCCCGTATGCCACCACCTTGTGGTAGTCTAGAATATGGCCCTGTTTATTGGCACCTATAAGCACACCCTGTGGATCAACAAGCATATAATGTATAGATGAGGGTCGCAGAGAAGGTGAAAACCTGCGATGTGGGTGCAAACGTGGTGCACGGGTGCGCGGCCCTCTTATGTTTATTCCTAGTGAGTGTGCCTGCTCTGGCTACCACCACTATAGAAACATCCTCCCCCATGGTTTCAGCGTATGTCGCCACGCCACCCAAATTGGAATACGTTGGTAATACTAACCATTAGTGTTTTGCTCGTGCACAACGCCACGCCTCAGACAATTCTACAGTTCCACGATGAACTCTCAAATAAGCTCCCGTCTCTTAAAGGGAAATGGAACTTCACCTTCAAGGTGTTCCGGAACAATGTGTACTCGATCCCGCCGGAATTGGCGGAAACAGCCACCACGGCTCCTCAAAACTCGTACCTATACACTTGGGTGCCGTCCTATCTCAACGACTCGTGTGTGACTCTAGTGAATAAGAATAGTGCAGCTGTTCTCAGCCACCACATTGAAGAGGAGGTCAATACCAATAAAGATCTCTCCATCCCAGACCACCATCTCCATGAGGGTGCTACCAGCGGCTTGAACGACTCGTTTGACTACATGATTGGCCAAAGAATGCAGAGTTTATGGACTCAGAGACAAGTCATCAAGGGAGACGGAGGACAGAGCTATGAATTGGAAAATGGGAACCTTGTGATTCGTACGGCCAATGTGTCGCTCCATGGAAACTTTCGAGGTTTTTTGATCCAGATCGAGGTTAACGAACTGAAGGTCACGTGCTCCGACTCCAAAAGCGTGTTTGATGAATTGTTCCGAAAGTACGATATTCCTCGTGGAAACATGTGTCTACAGGTGATAGATGAAAACCACCCGGACCATTTTGGTGACTTGGCTCTACAGTACGCAGAGATTCTCAACTTCTAGTCAGACATCAGACCACCAAGGACTCTACTCCCATTGTGTTCTGCAGTTTGGCCTTGCAATTCTGACATCCCAAATTTTGAGGCTCTTCATTCTGGTCTTTTGAACTCATAAAATTATACAGATGCTTACATCATTCACTTCTGGTGTTTCTAGAAGAGTCTTGAAGAACTCCAGAATCGACGCGGGAGTGTGTGCAGGATTAGAGGCATTACAATTTTCTCGATGCTCATCTTCACCACACATCGATAGCTAACATGGTGAAACACAACAAGGGCAGAAAACCAGACGCCAAGACAAAGAGACTCAATGAGGAGCAGGAGCTCAAGGACATTGAGAAGCGTGTGGAAGAGCTCGATACCCTGGACCTTTCGCAGTTCGAGAAGTTCGCTGATGTGCCTATAACTCAAGCCACCCTCCGAGGCTTGAACGAGGCCAACTTCATCACCATGACCGACATCCAAAAAAAGACCATCGTGGCTTCTCTCAAGGGTGAAGATGTTATGGGTACTGCCAAAACAGGCTCAGGAAAAACCCTTGCTTTCTTGGTGCCTGTGATTGAGTCTTTGATCAGAAACAAAATCACCGACTACGATGGGTTGGCTGCGTTGATTATTTCACCCACGCGAGAGTTATCGGTACAGATCTTCGAAGTGCTTACGAAGATTGGAAAATACAATACCTTCTCCGCAGGTCTAGTCACTGGAGGTAAAGATGTGCAATATGAAAAAGAACGTGTTGCTCGCATGAACATTTTGGTCGGTACGCCGGGAAGAATCTCCCAGCATTTAAATGAGACCGTTGGAATGGACACTAATAATTTACAGGCTCTTGTGTTGGATGAAGCCGACCGGTGTTTGGATATGGGCTTCAAGAAGCAAATCGACAGTATTTTGGGCCACTTGCCCACCACCAGACAAACGCTATTGTTCTCGGCCACGCAAAGCGAAAATGTCAAGGATTTGGCCCGTCTTTCCTTGACAAACCCCAGAAAAATTGGTGTTTCTTCTGACAACCAAGTGTCGTCCACCCCCGATTCGCTCGAGCAATTCTACGTTCGCATTCCATTGGACGAGAAGCTCGACATGCTATGGTCATTTATCAAGTCGCATTTGAAAAGCAAGATTCTTGTGTTTTTTTCCTCCTCCAAGCAAGTCCAATATGCATACGAAACGTTCAGAACGTTGCAGCCCGGTATCTCGTTGCTCAAGTTGTATGGTCGCCATAAACAAGTTACCAGACTAGAGACGACGGCCAAGTTCACCCATGCACAATCAGCCTGTTTGTTCGCCACGGATATCGTGGCTAGAGGCTTGGATTTTCCTGCTATCGAGTGGGTGGTTCAGGTGGACTGTCCAGAAGACCCCGCCACATATGTGCATAGAGTTGGGCGTTGTGCTCGTTTCGGCCGCTCAGGAAAGTCATTGCTCATGCTCTTACCCTCTGAGGAAGAGGCTATGTTGAAGAACTTGAAAGCTCACTCCATTGAGCCCAAGTTCATGAACATCAAGCAAAAGAACAAAAAGTCTATCCGGCCGCAATTGCAGTCACTATGCTTCCAAGACCCGAAGATGAAGAACTTGGGTCAGCGTGCATTCATAGCATACTACAGATCGGTGTATGTTCAAAAGGATAAGAGTGTGTTCAACGTGGAGGCACTCCCCACGCAAAAGTACGCCGAGTCGCTTGGATTACCAGGAGCTCCGCAGATTAAAATGAAGGGAGGCGAGTCCCACAAGGAGAAGAAAAACCAGTCCAAGAAATTGCTCGATTTGGAAAGAACTGATGCTGATGGAGAGAGCACCGACAAGAAGACGGTTAAGACGAAATACGACCGTATGTTTGAAAGAAAAAACCAGACCGTTCTCTCGGAGCAGTACTTGAACATGACCGGCACCAAGCTTCGCAAAGATGAAGAGGACGATGATGAAGACGATGATTTCATGAGCATCAAGAGAAAGGACCACGACTTCAAGGAAGACGAACTCCCCGAGTTGGCAGTCAACACGTCCAAGAGAGCGTCGAAGAAGGCGCTCAGCAAGAAGCTTTCGTCGGCCAAGAATGGGTTACCCACGAAGCTCAAGTTTGACGAGGAGGGCCAGGCACATCCAATCTACGAGTTGGAGGACGAAGAGGACTTCAAGAAGCATGGAGATGCCAAGGAGCAGAAGGCTCAGTATGTTCTCCGGGAAACGCAGCTCATGAACGATGCCGACTTGGACGATAAGGAAGTGGCTAAGATGAAGAGACAAGAGAAGAAGCGTAAGAGAAAGGAGGCAGAGAAGCGGGCTCAGGAAGATTCGGAATCAGAATCTGACGAAGGGTACGGAGTCACCTTGGCCACGGGAGACTTGGACCAGGACCTCCAGTCTCTGGATTCAGAAGACGAGCCTGAGACTAAGAAGCCTAGGTGGTTCGACCAGAAGAGAGCCGATGTGGATGAAGATAGAGGCGGAGTTGTTGAGCTTGATGCTCCAGAGAGTCTTGAGGACTTGGAAGCCTTGACTGCCAGGTTGATCAACAACTGATCGACCACTGATTAGTCCAGTGAAGCATACATTAAAATCAATGATGGTGTGAAAGTGTGTACAAATAGATAGTGATGAGGGAATTGAATATAAATAGAAAGATGATATGGGTGATAAGACTTGAGTAATAGTAAAGTAAACGATCACAGAATACTGGTACTACTGTACTGTACACTGTATAGTACTATGGTAATCTGTCACTATGGCACTTTTTAATGCTACCAGGATTTCCACGTGGATTCAGAACACAGGTAAAACACCATACCACACAAATTCAAGTTCTTAAATTATGAATTGGATTTTTCCTTGCTGTGTATGTTCGTTAAATGTGCAATTACAGTATACGCGAAACTTCGCAATTCAGCAGATGTGTGGATATTTATAAATAACAAGCGTAATCATTCTGCGTAATATATTTCTATATGATGACCTTTATTAAAGTTGAACCAAACAGAATCACCAAAAATGACCTAAATAAAAACACTAGTCTAAATATTGTGCTACACCATACTATACCACACCATACTACATCATCTATACCATACTACACGGTACTGCTAGACGATACTGCTAGACGATACTACTAAGCTAAATATGATACTAATCTAGGAGTAGCCTAAATGTTTTTTACAAAAGAGGAAATCTATCAAATGGGTTGTACCAGTGCTTATTTAGATGTGAAAAGTCCTCTGTAGGTCGCCTTTAGTACAGATACTAGTATGTAATTCTAAGCGTGTAAAATATTACATGAAAAAGTGAAGGTGACTTCACATTTATAATGGAGCAGGATAGTGTTAGGTGGAGTTATGGAGTAGTATGAACTATGGAGTAGTACGGTGCATGGTACTGTGGTGTGCAGAAGAAGCAGTGGCATTATTTGCAAGTAACCAGTCATTTACTTAAAAGGATGAGAACATAGAAATGAATTATGATTGTAGATAAAAAGTGGTTGGTGGGAAGCTACTTGATCGTTCTATGTAATGTTTATGTACTTCATGCAATGTATGGCGTGGCAACGATCTTGCCAGACACCTCGCCGAGTCTATAGATGTCTCCACCAATTTTCTGGCCCTCGGCATCAAGCATTGCTGCGTCTTCATCGGTTTGCTTGTTGACGTCAATCACATATAGTTCCTGAAGGAAAGACGGCGTCGTGCCCTTGGCGCATTCAAGAACAGAGCCGTCCAGCAACGTCAAGGAGATCCGGCCCGACTTGTGGAAATTGATATTGCCCACTTGCCCCTGGAACGCCTCGGTATCTGCACTAGCAAACACAGATTCCGAGGCCGGCTGGCTATCTTCCGAGTGGAGCTTGGGCATCTGGAAAAGCAAGTAGTCCAGCGAAGGTTGAGGTTCAGCAGAAGTGGACAAGTGCCCCAACTGTGCGGCCACCAAATCCACTATACTCTTTTGGTCATCAATGATCTTGTTTTGCTCCTCAGAAACCAATTTCTCATCGACGGCAGTGGGTGCAGTAGACATAGGCACTTCTGGGGTCACCAGGTCCGACTGCTCAGTCTTGACGGAATCCACGGTCTGCGCCCTGGAGTTGGGCTTGGACCATTCCTGCAACGCAAGTTCCGGCTCCACCAACGTTTCAAGGTCCTTGGTGGGCTGCACCGGGAAAAGCAACGTATCCTCCTCCTCAAAGGCATACTCTTTGTTCATATTGATGCGAGTAGACGATTCTTCGTCGCTGGAGTCTGCATCCACAGAGCCTGCATCCGAGTACTCCTTGGGCTTGAGCTTCATTCCGGCCAACACAGAGCCCCGCAGCTCGCCGGAGGCGTTGTAGATTCTATCATTGGTCAAGCCGGTCTTGGACGTGGTGGTTCCGTTGCCCATTCCCACCGACCCCATGGCTAGCGGTCCTGCCGAAACCACATGTGTGCCAACATACGATGCGCCTCTGCCACGAGCTCCGCCTCTGCCTCCCCTTGCACCTCCCCTTCCTCTTAAAGCGGAGTTTTGAAGGCGAGGCTTCTCTTCAGCCTTGATATCGGGGGCATTTTTGTCTCTATCCTCCTTGCTTTTTCGAGCAACGGTTTTGGGCTTGAACTTGAGCCCTGGCTTGGCGGGCGGTTTGCCTGACTTCAACGATTCTAGTCTATTTGACATGACCGGGTAGTAGAGGTTGATTTGATGGGGATGTAGTGAGTGCGATGCATGGATGTCGCGCGGGCTCGTAACCTTAATTATGCCATATGCCATGGTAATTAGATTCCACTCCCACTTCGAATTGGCCTAGTGCCCGGCCCGCTCGGTACTATAGAGTCATCCAAGGAGAATCATCGTAATTATAGAACATAGCAGTATGGGTTTACAGGGGCTTTGGAAGGGCCCTGGAGGGCTTGTGTGCAGGCTGGTTTCCGCACGGCCGGCACACAGAAAAAGCGATGAGATAAAAGTAGCTCCTAAGTACTAAGCAAGCACAATGGACGATTTATCGGAGAACGAGATCGATGCCTTCGACTCCAGAAACGAGCGTATTTTGCTAGACCAGGCCGGCGGCTACCTTGGCCAAAAAGGCCAGGACGCTGACTTCCTGGACGATGAAGAGGTCATGACTCTTCAACACGAGCACAGACCTATAAGTGAAGATGAAGACGAAGAAGAGGAGGATGAAGAAGAGGGTGAAGACGAAGAGGGTGAAGAAGAAGGAGACGACGAGGAAGGATGGGGATCCAAAAGAAACTACTATGGAGGAGACGATCTCAGTGAAGATGAAGACGGTATGGCCGAGGAAGCGCTCAGGCAGCAGAAAAAGCATATCCAGGAGCTCCAGATGGATGATTATGTGGATGAAGATATGATGGAAGACTGGAAAAAACAGGCCCAGGCCCACGATTCCAAGGAAGAAGCCATCAGCATGGATGCACAGGAAGAGCACAAGAGTTTAGATGAGTTGGACGACGATGAAAAGCTAAAACACTTGCAAGGCTCGTTCCCTGAGTTTGTGCCTCTTTTGACGGAATTCAACTCCTTACATCCGCAGTTGGAGACGTTCCGGGCCCAGGCCACATCCAGTGAGCTTGTGCAGGCAAAGTTCGTGGCCTTATCAGCATACTTGAGTTCCATCTCGTCGTACTTGGCCATTTTTGCAGACAAGTTGAAGAGCCGTGAGCAGTTCACAATGAAGGAGAACCCGGTCATGGAGTCCATTCTCAGCACCAGAGAGGTCTGGAGACAAGTCAAGGAGTTGAACTCAGATGCTCCTAAAGCTAGTACAGACCATGCGGAAGCCAGCGATGAGGAACTTGAAGGAGAGGGACAAGAAGGAGTTGACGATATGGAAGATATGGCTGTGCAGGGAGAGCTACAAACAGATTCCGAGGAAGAGTCCAGTGGCTCAGAGCCAGAGAGTGACGACCAGGACGAGGAACTCGACATCGACGTCTCCTCCAAGAGAACAATCAAAACACCTAAAGCAGTTGTTTCTGGCGACTACACCGAGACAAAGACCCCCGACTCCGTCGAAAAGGAGGACAAGGAGCGCAGAAAGAAGTCACTTCGGTTTTACACGTCCAAGATCGACCAGGCAGCGCAGAAAAATGCCAAGAACGACAAATTCGACGGAGACTCCGATTTGCCCTACAGAGAAAGACATTTCGAGCGTCAACAAAGACTCGCCGAAGAGGCCCGCAAGAGAGGTTTGGGTTTGGACAAGGCTCAATTGGGCGACTCGTTGGATGCTCAAGACATGGATGAGTCCGACCACGAACTTGCACAGCAGATCAACGACGACGCAGCAGACTACTACGAAAGCATCAAAAACGCCAAAGCTTCCAAGAAAGATGCCCGGCGTGCGGCACACAAGTTGGCCAAGGAGGCAGCCAGGGACGGCCGCTTGGCCGAGTTGCTGGAGGTGGCTGGCGAGGATGGAAAGCGTGCATTGAACTTCCAGATTCTCAAGAACAAGGGTCTTACGCCGCACAAGAGAAACGAGAACAGAAACGCCAGAGTCAAGAAGAGAAAGAAGTACGATAAGGCACAGAAGAAGCTCAAGTCCATCAGACAAGTCTACGACGACAGCAATAGAGGTCCGTACGAGGGAGAGAAGACGGGTATCAAGAAGAACCTTTCTCGCTCGGTCAGGCTTATTTAGGGGCATCTTTTTATATCTTGGGAATAGAATACGTTCATGTAATAGAATGTATAATCTTAGATTACATCTACTTTACCTCCGAAAATGGCTAATACTCTCTAACTCTCTAATACTCTTTATATCACATATGGTATGTTCATCACTAGAATACATAGCTAACGGCTGAACGCAATGTCATCTATACGCAAAATCGACTTGACGGTTTCAGCAGCCAACGACACGGCACTGGTGTTGACCAAAGTAGGTTGCAACACGTTTTCCGTGAATGTGTTAGAGGTTCCCGATCTCCTGACCGAGATTCCGGCATTCTTCTCGCCCATCTCGTGTCTATTCCTCAAGTCGGTCACCACACTGATGGGGTTCAAACCAGCGTTTTCGGCCAACGTGGTGGGGATCACCTCCAATGCCTGTGCAAACTCCTTGTAGACGAAATGCTCGATTCCACTCAACTGCGTGGCTTCCTTAGCCAACACCTTAGCAGCCTCGATCTCGGGGGCTCCTCCTCCGGCAATCAACGCCTTCTCCTTCACCAAACACCTGATCACACAGAGTGCATCATGAATAGATCTTTCAGCCTCGTCCAACACCAACAGATTGGCGCCTCTGACAACCACGGAAACAGTGGGCTTGGTGGTCTTGGAGTTGACTCCCGTGATCTTGACAATCTTGGAGCCTGCAGATTCAATTTCCTCAATCAAGTCAGCAGAGCCCAATCTGTCCTCGGTAAAGTTTTCCACATCTGCAATAGGCTTGCAACCCAATGCCTTAGTCAAGAACTCAACCTCGTCTCTCTCCACATCTTTGATGACCAATATGTTCAACTTAGCCAAAAAGTGCAAGGCCAACTCGTTAACAGCGTCACGCAAAATCGACTTCTGGATCAATAACACATTACACTTGGCCTTCTTGATCTTCTTACAGATGTTCAACAAGTACGCACGCTCCTCCTTAAGGATCTTGTCCATCTGTCTGTAGTCACTAACCACCACATTGTTCTCCATGTCAGGTTTAGGGGGAGATAGTTGGAACTGGATAAAACCTATCTTTGCTTTCTCCATGCGGGAGGGACCACCGGCGGACTTTAACACGTTTTGTGTGAGCACCACTCCGTCCACCAACTCGGTGTCGTCAATGGTTCCACCCACTTTCTTGATGAGTCTGATATCGTTCAAATCCACATTGGTTTGCGACTCGTTCATCACCTTCAACACGGAATCCACCGACAACGGCGATAACAACAGCGAGTACTGAGACACGATTTTGGAGGAAAGCGACGTGGAGGCGGCTTTTATCAACACGTCTCTGTCGTCCAAAGACACCTTGTGGGACATTTCCAAGAAAACTTCACATACTCTTGCAGCAGCCCTTTGGAAGGACTCTCCCACAAGAGTTGGGTGAATCCCCTTGTTGAGCAACTTCTCAGCTGCCCCCAAAAGTGAGCCCGTCAAAATGGCCACTGATGTAGTACCATCTCCAGCCTCCACGTCCTGGGCCGCACTGACATCCACCAACATCCTGGCGGCGGGATGTAAAATAGCCATGTGCTTGAGGATGGTAGCACCATCGTTGGAGATGATGATCTCTCCCTTCTTTGTCTTGATCATCTTGTCCATACCCTTGGGGCCTAGGGACGTTCTGATGGCATCACTGACTGCTCTGGCCGCGAGCACGTTGGCCTTTCTGACCTCTTGCGGCTTCTCCTTGTCCTTGAACGTAGCGTTAGAAGGCGCTGTTTGCAGTTTAGCCATGGCCATTATGTGTAGAGTGGTGAATGGGTTTGGTGTAGGTTTTCGGTTTTTTTGCGAGGGGCGCGCGTGACCGCGGTCACATGACTCAGACTACCCGGCTTGGAGGCGTGCCCTGCCCTGTGAAGGGGACACTAGGGAGAAAGAATAAAATAGATATCGGGAATTTCAAAGAGGAGGTGTTTTGGATATCGATTGTTTGTAATTTTTGGTGTACGGATGTGGTCGGGCCATCGCACATCTCTTGAGTGAGTAGTGGAGTAGATGAGTAAGCCCTTCATGACTAAAGACAACACCCATTACTTCGGAGACTTGGAGATCACCAGTTCCGAGGTCAACCAGTGCTCGTACTCGAGCTGGAGCAGGCATTTTCCCCATCACACTACAGAGGCCGTAGTATTAAAGGATGTGCCTGAGACATTCATCACCTACCTTAACAGTGAGAGTATCAGGTTACCCCAAGCCAAGTTGCCAGAAACCGTCACCCCCAACAGCGACAACGAGTACAGTGACTGGGAGGACGAAGCGGACGAAAGCGACCCATGTGAGCCCTTTCTGGGTTTCGACAAAAAAGTCCAGAGTGCCATCTCCAAATACAAGGCCGTCACGGTCAAGCTCAACTGGTCAGCACCCAAGGACGCCAAGTGGATTCTCATCAACAACTCGCTCCGGTGCACGTCCAATGCAGACGTATATCTTCTCCTCAACGCATCCGACCACATAGCACATGACTTGGACGGACATATCTATGATGAGTGTGAAGACAAGAGCGAGGCCATGGCTGTAGCACCGGAGCTCGTGATCAAGAAGTGGATTCCCGACCTCAACCCTGCTCTAGAGTTCCGTATGTTTATCAAGAACAACGAGCTCATTGCCGTGTCGCAGCGAGACCTCAACCACTACGAGTTTCTCCAGGATCTCCAGGAAAAGCTACATTCCACAATCAGCAGGTTCCACCAGCAGGTGCTCCAACGCTCGTCGTTCCCTTTGAAGTCATACATTGCCGATATCTACATTCCCAGCCCACACGAGGCTGTGACCATCATCGACATCAACCCATTCACCCGCAAGTGGGATAGTCTCCTCTTCACGTGGAACGAGCTCTTGGAGCGCGACGCGACGTTGGACTTCGAACTCAGGCTCATTTCCGAAACCAACATGGGCGCGTTGGCGCGCAAGGACTACTCGGAGAACATGGTGCCGATCGAGGTGGTGGATGCGCTGATGAATAGCGAGGCTATGATTGAGCTCGCCAAAACTTGGGATCAGCACTAATTTCGAGCGCAGGCGCCCGATTTCCACATCGGGTAGTCCACCGCATCCCCAAACCCTCATCCTGACCCATAACTCCTTTACATATAGAAATACTCTGTCTTCACTTTAAAGACTTATTATTTAGTACCTTTCGCTTAGTACCTGTCTAATAGTACATCAGTACCTGTCTAATAGTACACCAGTACCTATCTAATAGTACATCAGTACCTGTCTAATAGTACATCAGTACTGTCTAATAGTGCATCAGTACCTCTCTATTAGTACTTCATCCTTCAAGCGCTTTTATTGGGTAGGACCCCACATTGCAGGATTCCCCCGCGATATCTTCCTTGACCGCGAAACTTCATACACCCCACGCATTCCATCACCACCCCATACACTCACTCTTCCTCCTCCTACACCAGTCATGTACCACGTTACTGGAGACAAGTCAAATGTATGTGTGCAATTCCACCCATAAATTTCCCTCTGAAACTTTTAAAACGGTAGTCACTAACCGCAGATCCTCTTGCCCTCTTATAGAGGAAGGCTCTTGGAAGGTATCACCTACAACAAGGCCAACAATTCGCTTCTTTGGGTGGATATCATCAAGGCCGAGCTCCACCGCATTTTTTTGGACACCAGCGACGAAAACCACCAGGTGGTGACGTTTCGCGACCGCGGCGAGTCCATAGGGGCCCTTGGCCTCACGCGGGACCCAGATGTCATCTTGGTGTGCTGCAAAAAAGGCGTGGCCATGGCCAGCTTCAAAAAAGGCACCATTGAGTATTTCCTCGACTACCCCTTGAGTGATGACCGTGCTACCCGACTCCGGTCCAACGACGGTATCATCGACCCCTGGGGTAACTTGTGGATAGGCCTCATGAACGATTTCCCCATTGCAACGACCGAAGGTGTTTCTGCCGAAGGGTGTTTATACCGCATTGATTGCAAGGACCACTCGGTGAAGTTGATGGTAAACAACGCTCAGATTAGCAATGGGCTTGCATTCAGCGACGACGGCAACAAGTTCTATTGGACCGACTCGCTCACTCTTAACGTGTGGGAATTTGACTACGACAACACCACGCAAACACTCTCGAACAAAAAGAGCTTAATTGATATGCGGGACGTTTTCCCTGGCAACAACAGCCCCGAGCCAGATGGGCTTGCCTTCACCAGCGACGGGAACTTCTTCCACGCAGTCTTCAGCACCAGCTCCGTCGTCCACTACGACACTTCAGGTAGTGTCCATGGAAAATACACTTTGCCAGCCCAGAAAGTGACGTGCACTGCTGTGGGCGGGGCCAATGATGATATTCTATTCGTCACCACTGCTCATGAAAAGCACACGGATTTCGATCACGTCATAGATGCCCAGGACAAAGAGGGCGATTTGGGAGGATACCTCTTCCTGTTCAAGATGGAAAGGCCAGTCAAGCCCCAGCACAAATTCGTGTCGGGATTTAAATAGGCCAATGAATCGATCAAGAATCAACAAAATGATCAACGGGAAGTGGAAAATTCATTTTGCAAGTGTAAAACACGCTGCACAAACTCCTCGACCAATTCGTTCTCCTCAGAGCCACCGATTCGAAGCTCGCAGAGCCTCATGTTGGCGATTTCCTTCCTGTTCTCGTAAATGGGCTCTTTGGTGATAGACGAGTCGAGTAGAAGCTTCAAGAGCACGGACAAATGTGCTCTCAACGACTTGTAAGAAAGCATGGACTTGATCACATGGTCATCGGCAATCCTCAGAAGTAGGTTTGAAGACTCTTCTTTGGACGGCGAGTCCTGGTTTATATCATTACAGGCTTCTTTAGATACTTCCTCAGTTGGTTCTTGAGATGGAACTCCAGACTCCGGTTTGGAGTCATGGGTGTGGAGAGGACTCTTGAAACAGTCTAGTCTGCAGTACGCCACGTAGCATTTCGGGCACTTATAGCGGGCTTCCAGACTTTTACAAATCTGACACTGTCCTAAGGCCATGGGAGATTGTGGGGATGCGAGAGCGATGCCTTTCGCATACATATGCCTAAACAAGACAGGAGCGCACGTGACGGGCCAAGCCATTATACGATATTGTCTACGTCACCAACACACATTACAATGAGCATTGAGGGATTCTGCGGCAGTTTATCGAGTGGCAGCTCATTGACATGCAAGCGAACCATTGAGAAGCAGTGTTTTGGTCAGCAGTGTTCACGTGGGTGCCTGCAGTTTGTAGTTTCTCATGTCAGTGCACGATGAGTACGATTGTCTACACTGCGTGCTGTGACACTTGCACAATTTTCTCAATGCTCGACCACATGAATAGTGGAATGAGAACCGAAACCTATAGTATTTAATTGTCATGAAACGTGAAAAGAATTGCAACAATCATGAGTCAGAAGGCACAGGAGAGTGTAGTACAGTTTAGCATACAATATAGCGTACAGTAGAGTAAGACAAAGCAGACAGGGTTCAGTAAGGCATTTGTGAGAGAAAATAGCCAGTAGACCAGTAGACCAGTAGACCAGAAAACCAGAAAACCAGTAAACCAGAAAACCAGTAAACCAGTAAACCAGTAAACCAGAAAACCAGAAAACCATTAAACCAGTAAACCAGTAAACCAGTAAACCATTAAACCAGTAAACCAGTAAACCAACAGACCACCAATAAACCTCTAAATACTGGCTAGTTGTAGCACGTAATTCTAAGGCCAATATCTAGTGGTGGATGAAGGTAGGTGGAGAGCCGGATGCAAGTGCCAGGTTGTCACCACACGGAAGCGCGCAAGGCTTCTGTTCAGAAAATAGAGCACCGCCTTTTCTCCTGCACCGGGGTGCATCAAAGCACACACCCACTTGGCCAGTCTCAATCCAGACGACACCCGCGGAATGCACATACGATGAGAAGTCGGAATTTCTGGGTCATGGAATTCTGGATAACACTTTCTGAATTCCGGACTAGTATATGGAATGTTGGACCCCGGCCCGGGTCCCTGTATAGAGAACTAAAGCAGCAATTGCATCCACCCAACCACGTCAACCGTTTCAACCACCACAATGATCTAAGACTTACCCTTTTTGTCATGGTGTTTTTCGGGTGTTTGTATGGAGTTTAAGGTTGTGCGCACGGAGCCAGGAATTGGGAAGGCCCGTTAGCTCCGCGGCCGTGCGCACCCGAAATATTCTTGTAGAAAATATGATATTTGCTCACTCATACTCGCAAAGATACAACATGGCCTGACCCCAAAGGAGGCGAATTAGAGTGCTTCAAAAATGTGCAAATTATTACAGTGTTGGAAAATATTGCGATTAGAGGTTCAGGTATGAAATGGATGTATGACTCACTCAAGGATTATGAGTCAGGAATTACAAGTAGAGAAGGAGAGGAGGGTAATATGGGGAAAAGTCCGAGGGAATAGGACGGAGGATGGAGTGGACGGAAAGGAGACGGAAAGGAAGAAGGAGGTGAGGGTGTGAGGAAGGGTAAGGTACGAGGAGCCTCGCTATCCCCACTCACGCAATATTACCGAGTACCACACCAATTCCTAAAGCATAAAAACACGCTTCACGACCCATACAAACCTAAACCACAAACTCTAACCTTACACACTCCTGTTTCACGTCTATTTTTACTCCACACTCTACACACTGCATACTGTTACACTTTTATGACACTATTGCACTTTTATTTTTACCGAGCCATTGCTAATATTCACTACTGTACTATTGTTACTGGTACTAGCAACCGGTAGCACCAGCCAGTAAACAGTGGTACTAACCGGTGGCACCAGCCAATAAACAGTGGTACTAACCGGTAGCACCAGCCAATGAACAGTGGTAGTAAGCAGTAGCACCAGCCAGTAAACAGTGGTACTAACCAGTAGACCGGCAAAACAGAACAGTATTCCAATACTTGAATAAGTCCGTGGGATATTTGCTCATGGCTGGCCGCGGAATCGGCTGGCGGGCCATGGATTGTCAGGCCAATACCGCTGCGCAGAGGGCTATTTACATGTGACATGTTGGCCGGCATCACGAGAAGCGTCAAGTCGCCAGAAATGCGCATCTCTGCCCATGGTCAGCTTATGCACGGGTGCCGATGGAATCCTCGACATGGCCGTCTGGGTACAGGAGCGCGCGCACTATCTACAGGCTAGGGCAGTGGGGGGAGTCTGGCAGGAGCCAGATGCTTGGATGTTCATTAACTCGTAATCTTGGGTGGGTCTGAAAAAACAGAACCCGCTAGTGGGGGCTCGCTAGTGCGAGGGCCCGGGGAAAATGGGCATTTCCGTGCCCATATGCATGGCCAAGTGGTCGTTTCTTGGCGGCGGTGGTTGGTCCCAGCCATTTCCTTGGAAGCCCAGAAACAGCATCGCGCCATACAGCGGAGTGATCTGCGACAAGGGGGCAAACTGGGTCGATGCAAAGTGTTTGATGGGGGACGTGTACATCTGGAAGTATGCTTGAGTAGCCAAGCCTCTTCCCGGCAACGACACCGGCGTCACCGGGCCGCCCATGTTCGGCGTAGAGTTGTAGGATGCGTTACTCGCATACGTCATCGGGCTAGTGCTCAAAGTGGCCATGAGTGGCGGGCTGTTCATTGTTGCACTATGCACCACCGCGTGCTCATCGTAGGGGGAGCTTTCCGGGGTGATAGCGAGCGCCACGTTGTAGCGCAAGTTTGAAACATGGCCTTGGTTCAAGTCACCAAGGTTTTCCCAAAGCAGCGGGTCGTGTTTCACATTCAAAACGTAGTCCATGGATGCAAGCACATTCTGCTCGAGCTGGTTCAACATGCCAAGTGACATCTCGAACTTGGAGTACTTACTAAGTACTCCCTGCCACGTCTTTAGTGTATAGCTTTGGTCATTCAAGTATTTGTTGGATAGAATAAGTGATGCAATAATGATAAAGTAGGGAAGGCTGTCCGACTTTTCGAACGATAAGGAGTTGATGCTGTTGTGTTGGTACTTGTAAACAAATATGATGCCCACAGAAAGATTGGCGGGATTTAAATCTAGCGTCTGGATGACAGTGGCCAAGTCACGGGCCTTCTCCCCGTCGACCTGCCGGACATTCAAGTACCGGAAACAGCACTCTAGGAAAGTATCCGTGATGGACGACATGTAAAAGGAAGGTATGCAAAAAGGGGGATGGGTTGAAGTAAAGGGTGAAAATGGTGAGAGTGGGAAAGAGGAAATCAAAAGTATTTAAATAAAGATAAACTTAGGATGCGATGAGAACATACCCACATCACTAAGGCTACAGGAAGTGGTACTAACAGGTACTTTTGCCTGGTTCGCAGCCATTACAAGCAATGGTTTTCATTCCAAGGCGGAATTTTCCTTTTCTGCGCCTGAAATTTACCACCTCAAACAGATATGTGGGCTTATGTGCACACCAGATGCACCCTCACAAGGCCATATGCACACCTGAAGCAGGAAAAGTAATGTGGTGACAAGAAACGGACCCGAGAACGTGAGAATTCTCGCTGCACATAGAAAATAGGAGGTAAAAAAAAAAAACTCCTTTCATTTAAATTAAGGATACAGGTAATTATGACCTGTTTGACGGTTATTCCTCCACACTGCCCGAAAATAATACGTCTCACCCAAAGTTTACAAACACACTTTAAAGTTTGTGTTTTTTTTTAGAAACCACCTTTCACAACCACGCCACCGGCATTCCTCCGCAAACCCAACGACTGGCCCACCTCGAGGTGCGCGCCGGTGACCATTACGAGCAGCGTTGGCCGACATTGCACCCAAGCTGCAAATTGAAGTAAAGCAGGAGCTGCACAGTGCGCGCTGGTGAAACTGGAGGGTGTTACGTAGATCACTTCTAGCGCAGTACAGGTGTGCGTACGAGCAGAATTGCAACTAAGCTTTGCCGGTGCGGACAAGAAAAAGCGGCGCCCATGCTATTTTCAGCTTTAGACTCACGGCGTGAGCAATGTAACACTTGACAATGGCCCGAATGTGCGCTCTTGTTTCAGAATCCAAATATCACTCTGTATTGTTTCTGGCGATTATTGTACGGATCTGGTGCCATTCTTCAGTCCTTAGTTCCAGATGCGGTTAGCAACCCATTTGCCCCTCCATCCTCCTCCCGGCAAAAGTGGGTGTGCACGCGCACGTGACCGCGCCCTGCTCCCACGGAGTTTAGATGAAACTTTCACCTCGCCCTCTTCTGCAACGCTCTGCAACACGCGGGCCCGGGAATGTTAAAACATGGACCTCCGTAGGGGTTTCATCACGCTGTTTTGCTTCGGGGCTTAAAAGCTTGAATGTTAGCACCCAACACGGGGAAATTCCCAGCAGCAAATCCACCAATTCGTCTTTTGCATGACTCTGATTGGATCCTAACTGGACACCTCATTCTCCAATCATGCACGTGCGCTTAATTTGATTAGGCCTTCATCTCCTCTTAGGGCTCTCCACAGAAGGAAACCACCCAGAAACACAGAAATACGTTCTATAATGATCAAAAGCCCCTGAAGCAACAGATGGATTTTGCCTTGGCGCCGATGCAACTTTAAATCACGCCCCCGTGTGCCAATCGGAAGCCTTAAACGAACCCGGTCCGCAATGCCGGCTGCCGCGGGTACATTCTTGTTGTCTGGCGGGCTCATGACGTATGTTAGGCTAACAAAATCCCACATGAATGTTTGCCGCCCACCACTGTTTAACACCGCCCCTATGAATATAGGGGGCAACGTCATGAACTATCCCGCGCGCCTGGCACCCATGGCTCGCGCCTGTACTTGTGGTCATGAGGACGCATGAACAGTGCTATCCGCTCTATGGGCCTGCAGACAGAACATGTAACGGCAGGAGAGTCCATCATTGGCTTGCGCAAGCTTTGTGCGGGACAATCCATGGGGCCAAATAATGGCACCAACCATATAGCATGACCTACTTGTCAGTTGAATCTACAAACATCACAACACGCACCCAGCAAATACGAACTTTTGGGTAGAGCGGGGTGCATCTAGCATATTCAAGATGAAAGGTACTTTGCAGTTTCTTTTTTTTTTGGCATTTTCCATGGTTTTGGTATGACATCATATTCCAGCATGAGCCTCCATGGCTCTCCTCCATAGAAAAGCCTTGGTGTACAGTCCAGGAGCGAGTCCGCTTATTCTGTTTTGGTGTATCACGTGCCCAGAGTGGAGGAAGCGCGCAAAATTTTGCGAGTGGTGCCGATGCCACGGCGCGCAGGTATCAAAACATTGTGCTTTACGTAAGGAAAGATTATGGCGGGGCTGAAGTTTGCATCTGATGGGGGTAATATTTGCGAATTTTGTTTCAAGTCAACATGGTATGGTATAAAGAACAGACTACAAACCGCATGGTCGAGACGAGGTCTTTTTCGCTGGTGGTTTCGTTTCTATTCTATTCCCCTCCGTTGGCCCTATATCCTCAAAGTCGACAATAGCGCTCCGCTATATCCGAGGATGCTTCATCCATTTATCTATCAATGCGCTTCGTTTATTTGCGATACCATGTCTCGCGCACCTGCAGTAAGTCAACAGGTGCAAAGAAGAAAAGCCAAGGGTTTATCGGTTTCGAAAGGGGATTTGGGCCTCGGACCATTCGGACCATTCTCTTCATATCCATCGCAACAACCGTAACCCATGTTGCTTCCGTTTAGTATGAGGAAAAGCGTGCTCAAAAGCTACATCTTGCGGTGCAGGAATGACGCTTCTGGATGCAGGCCGCACAGTTACGAGTATATCTTTCTTGCAAAGATGAAAGCATATTTTTAAAGTTTTACAATGCTGTGGAGTGTGTCCCCGCGAAAAGAACCAGCCAATCCAGCCCAATGCTATTGAAAATTTTGGTGCCGTTAGCATGCGTCGCTCATGTGATGTCCGCTGAAAACAGGAGCAAGATAAGAAACGCTGAGCAAGGCTACAAGCACTGCGCCGCCTCGAACGTTTCTTCTCCGCCTGCAGACTGAAAGATTCTTTGCAGTGCAATTTTGGTCCAACTCATCTATCAACCTTCAGACTCTGAACTCTGGACTCTGGACCACGGTTCCTCCTGTATTCGGCTGTCATCCTCGCGAGTTCAGCCTCCAACCAACCACACACTTCGATGCAGAATACCAACGGTCAGTGGCTGCCTGCTCCACCGCAACAGCAAAGTCCGAATGACCATACGCTTAACCACCTTCTGCTGCATTCACTGCCGTTTCAGCCTCAGGTCAATGTACATGTTCGGCCACTGCTCCAACCTCCATTGCCGGCACAACCGCATGCTCTGCATCTCCCGGGGTCGTTCATGCCTCACCCCACACAATCTCAACAACAAATAAACCTACATCCCCACCAGATGCAGGCTCCCTTCAACGGGGCGGGCCATAGCGGCTCTTCGATTTACTATTTGCGGCCCCACTCTGTGCAGCCGAATGGTCAGGTCCGACCTACAGCGCCGCAAGGTTTGAAGATGGATATCGATAGTGTGGGGGATCCTCCGCTCGCGGCCATGCCGGAAGTACTAGTGTCTGATGGAAGCAAGAACGCGGCAGACAAGCAGCGCATCCGAGTCAATAGAGCCTGTGAACGCTGCAGGATCCACAAAATCAAATGCACAGGTTTGTATCCGTGTGTCAATTGCTCCAAGCATGGCATTGAGTGTGTGATTCGATCCGTCAAGTCTCAGTCGGATCCCACTGCTGCTCGAAAACGGCGTGTGGACGAAGAAGAATCTAGCTCATCCCCGCAGCCCAAAATGTCCGAAAATAGTCCCATGGACTATGGGACAGGAACCAGTGAAGATACGCCTGGGAAAACCAAACAAGTCTCCAGCCACGACCAAAGCCCGATTAAGGATGCGAACTATACTAACTACTTGGAGAATCGAGTGAAGTACCTCGAACATCTCTTGGCTAGGACAACAGCCGGGCCCGATGCCCTGGGGTACCCCGAAGATCAACGCTTAAAGGATATCATGGAAATACTAACACCTACGCTGACAAAATGGAAGGTGGCTCGCCGTGTGCATAGTGCATTGGCTATTCAACTCTGTCAGTCTCTATATGACAGTCTTTCGGTGGAAGCGCGTGAGGGCTTGAGTGTGCCTCGAACTAACCATTATGGCTGGAACATGTCTGGGTGCAACTACCTCAAGCTTGAAGGACTACCTCCAGTTCCCAAAATGGAAGAACTTTGCCCGCAACGTCAGATGGACTTTCTAGATTTCTTTTTCCGAGAACTTAACCCAATCTATGCTATTCTTCACGAGCCAGTGTTTCGAGAGCAGTTCGAAGCATTCCAAAAGCTTCAAAGCGACGAACCTGCATCCAACAATACGGCCTTATTCCGGGCCATGATTTTCTTGGTGTTCGCCATGAGTATTCGCTTCAACGAGTTCATGAAACCCAATGGACCTTGCATGGAAATGCTTCGTCTTGAGGAATCGCTCTTCAAGTACAGTTACCAAACCGTGCAGCTTTTCACACAGGAATGGGAGTCTTTTGAGTTGATCCAATGCTGGCTCTTGACCACATTATACTTGAGAATCACCCACAGACAAACTTCATGTTTCTTTGCATTAGGTAATGCTGTGAATATGTGCAGAGGTATGGGTTTGGGCAGATACGAGTCCATTATCCCGGACATCAAGCCGTATACGAAGTTGAAAGCAGAAAAGATTTTTTTCTCGGTATTTATATTCGACCGAGTCATTGGGCTCCAAGGAGGGAGGTTCCGGTCTTTGAGCGATCTGGAAATTACTCGTGCCTTCCCTCTGCTTGATGATATAAGTGGTGCATGCAATGATGGCTGGAGCACGCTTCCAGCCCTTGCAATGGTTCATATAGCACGGTTATCCAGTTTCATGGAAATCGCTGTTTCGAACGATGAAGACCGCACCAAGGCCGAGCTTATCGAAAGAGAGTTTCTGGCTCTCGATGCGTTTTTGGAGCGTGCAGGCTTCAATGACTTGGACAATAGCAAAATACACTTAGAGAACTTACCGTTGGTGTCGCCCATGGTCAAGGCCCAAGTGCGGTTACATTACTGTGAGTTGATCCTGTCGGTGCATGGAAAAGGGTTGTTCAGCTACTTTGGGCAAAACGTATCGATTGAAGGCATGAACCTCGGACGGGTATTTGAGGCCAACAAGAAAACCATTGCTACATTTAAAAAGCTAGAGGAGTTGAATTTCTTGAATGCGCCTTGGTACCTCACCTTGACGTCCCTCCTCACCGTTGGAATCACGTGTCTTGTATTTATGCACGTACGGTCCAATCTCGAAGAGTCCAAAATACTTTTAAACGAGTCCATTGCATTTTTGAAGAAACTACAAAATTCGCCGGTTCGAGACGAGCATGGGAAGCTTGTTTTCCGGCAGAGGTTCAAGATGGTGGAGGAGTGCATCTGGTTGATTAAGATGATCAACCACTTGATGATTTTGAGTTTCGAACAGTCGATCAAGAGCTTGGCGGATCTCGGAACTGACCACGGTTCGTCTGCTGTTAACAAGAGGCTCTTCCTGCAGTTTGGCTGGGAGGGCAAGCCGGGAGGAGTGGATCAGTTGGTGAACCAACGGAGCCAAAGTGAGGGCGACAATATGCGTCAAGACACTTGGCCTTCATACTCGAGTCTCGTGATGGATAGCAGTCCCGAGAGTTGTGTATCGCAGCCCAAATCCAATACCGTGGCAGCAGAAGAGTTTCTTGAAAACTTTGCATGGTTCGAGCAATGGATGGATACCAGCCAGGATATCTAGCCTAGGCCCTGGACATTGGTTCGAAGCCTAAAAAAAAAGCGATAAAAAAAGAGCTACAACAAAAAAGAGCTACAACAAAAAAGAACTACAACAAAAAAGAACTACAACAAAAAAGAGCTACAACAAAAAAGAACTACAACAAAAACGAACTACAACAAAAAAGTCCTGGTTTTAGTGTGGTGTACGGATGCACGATCTGAAGTACCCCATCTATGGCGGAGGCTAATGAGACAGCGTGATCTGGGACCTGGAGCCTGGGGTCTGCATGCAGCCAACGTCGGTGGGAGGTGTGCCGGGGAGGTGCATGATCGGAAAAACTCGAGCGTTATCTGCAGGCATGCATGACGATGGCCCGGCCAAGTGGTGCCAGAATAAGCTTGAAAAAAGTTTCTTTCCCGAAGTGTGCATATATCAACGGCGCCCTTGCCAGTGTATATAGCGTAAAATTACTACATCCAAGCTTGACAGTAGTCCCCTCTAGCGTGCGTAGTTAGTAGTATGTCGCAGTGTGTCAGTCACCCACCAGTACAAGCGCATAGTGAACCGAGTAGAGTCTGCCCTAGTCCAGAAGAGCATGTTGCCGGCCGCAGTCCCAGTCGACAAGTGAAATACAATCACACATAAAGGGGTACCATCGCAAAAGCCTTTATTATAAGTGACATGTGATTGGGCGATCAAATCGCTCTCGCTTGGCTCGGCACCGAAGTGCACTAATTTCAAACAATCACCTTCAGCCCAAAATACCGAGGCCATAGGCAGGCCTCCAATAATAAGTGTATGGAACTAAACCTGCTCGCAGCAACGGTTACTGCCAAGATCGAATAGTTGGTGTATATTGTGTATATTACTTGCAGGTCTAATAAGATAATGGCCAGGCTACCGCGGCATCCGGGCCCGCGAGACTGGGCTTGCAAAGCCTCAATATGGTGAGGAAAGAGGAGCGAAAGGGACATCGAAAAGGGGCAGAATCGGGACACACGCTGCGGGCGGAATGCCCAACTGGGTAATTTGAAGCTGCGTCTCCTGTCCAAAGAGAAAGAGAACATGGCTTAAATGAAGCGTGGGTGAAGTGAAGGTTCAAGCAGAGGTGAGTCACTGTGTGATCTTGTGTGATATTGCGGCAATTTTTTATTATTATGTGACCTATATTTTGACATATTAGGGGCCATATTTTGTTGTTCTACGGCACGTTTTTCGGCTTATCATGGCTTTCCTGGGCTTTTTTTTGGCTTTTTTCTCTTTTTGCCTTGTAATTTCCCGACAATATAACCTGTGCGGCCAGCATGTGTCAAAAAAGCAGGCTCAAGGGCGCATCGAATGAGAGGCCGAGGGAGGCGTGGCGAGCAAAATGCTCCGGATTCAGGCGGGGGGCCTGGGGAGGCGTGCACATAAGGCGTGCTATCGCATTCATGAGGTTGCCGCCGGAAAATCTTTTTATGCACGGGAGAGGCTGGGGGGGAAACGCCTTGTCTGCAGGACGCCTGGGGGTCGGTTTTCCACCTTCCAGCCGTTGCACGGGGACGATATTCGGGGCATTGCTCGAAACGTGAGTCATGATGGATTGTACCGAGTTTCAGCCCGTTTCGTCTTGGGCCTGGCGTAGTAGCCCAGGTCTTCCCCCCTCGAGCCACTGCTGGGTGCTCCGATATATACCCTATTATTCGCGCACTTCTCCATACTCACGGTGATGTAGAGAATTCGTAGCTACACCACCTTCTTTTTCACGCTTTTTTCACACCAGACTCTCCACGCCGTTTGTGCAAAATACCCCTCGGACACCACCCCGCCCCTTTCCGTGTGTTTCCGTTTTCGCCCTCCTGCCTAGCGTTCCGCTGCTACCCACCTCCCTGGCCCCTATTGTGTATTCCGTCCCTTGCTCCCTCGCTGGCCTAGACCATGTCTGCCCCCGACAAAAAGTCCAAGGACGACAGACCTTACAAATGTACCATGTGTGATAAGGCGTTCCACCGCCTAGAGCACCAGACTCGGCACATCCGTACGCACACCGGCGAAAAGCCCCATCCTTGTACGTTTCCGGGCTGCACCAAGCGCTTTTCTCGTTCTGACGAATTGACCAGACACTCCAGGATCCACAATAACCCCATGGCCCGCAAAAGGGGCAACCGTGCTGATGACCAGGCCATGGATTCGCCCTATCCGCCTATGCCCGAGTCTGCCGTGCCTGTTCCTATGGCAGTGTCTGTTGCGTTTGATGCCAACGGCGCTCCTCATTATTACCAGAACCTGAGTTATCCTGTTTACGTGGTACAACACCCAAACCAGCCGCTCATGCCGCCTTCGCTGGCGCTTGCCATGCCTCTACATGCGGCTCAGCCGCCCCACATATATCCACAGGGCCAGCAGCCCATCCAGCCCGCTCAGCCACCCAGAAGCATCCCCAACGTTCAATCCGTGCCCAATGTTCCCCACATGCACGGGCCCTCGGTCTACTCCGGCACCAAGTCGCCTGCTTCTTCGTTGCTGTTCCAAAGACAGCCCAACCCAGCCGTGTTCTCCTTGCCATCTTCGCCCACAGGCATGCAACACTCCATGACCCAGGGCCGCTTCCAACCTCATGAACAAGCTCCGTTTCACTTCAGCTTCACACTGCCCTCGGTCCCCGTGGCCGTACAGTCATCCGATGCCATCTTTTCCAAAGGCACTCTACCGGTTCCGGTCGTATCCGGGGCAGCTGGTGACCAGCTTCAAAAGTCCAAGAGCCAGACGTCCATCACCTCTGCCTCGAGCCAAATATTCACCAACACAGGCGCCAACTCCGCCGAAGAGTCCACCACGCACTCGCTCAGCACGTCGCCCGACCCTAATAGTCTGCGCAAAGTACCTCCATCTTTTACCAACCTCAACGACTACTTCCAAAAACGAAGGCAGGCATCGTCGGGATCGTTGCTGAAACTCAAATCCAGCCAGTCCGTCAGCAGCTTGACGTCACTCAACTCGTTCTCGCAGATCCAACGCATGACTCCTCTCAAATCGTCACCTCCGGGAGTCCAGGCCAGTGTGCCCAAGCAGCCATCGCTGACGCAGTTGAACTTGGAGTTTGCTCAGCCCAGCAAGAAGTCCCGGCCCAACTCGCCTTCGCAATCAGCCATGAACTTATACATGACGCCCAACTTGGTGCAAGAGAGACCCGTGCCGCACCGGTCGCCATCAGCAGGGCATCTCACGCAAGCTCAGGTGCGCAGCAATGCATCTTTCATAATATCGCCGTCGGAAACTCCTCTTCAGACTCCGTCGCATTCGCCGCCTTTGCATCCACAGGTAACCATCAACGATAAGGAGCTCAACTCGTTCTCGTTGATCAGCAAGTTGGAGAAACAGAAGTCGCAATGGGAGCAGCAAGACACGAGCATAGCAGTCAATGGCACCACGCTACCTCCGATCCGGACAGTGTTTAATTTTGAGAATTGACATTGCCGACGGCAATACAGGTTCGTTATAGAGTAATACATTCAGAATAGTGTAAGCAGCCACGATGTGCTACAGTATACAGACGCAGACATAGTCATAGAAGCGCAGGTGCAGTACAAGTAGTGTAGGTATTAGATATGTGCATACCATAGTCGAAGACTCGACGTAAGTCTCGTTGGTCATAGAAATAGATCAGAGTATTAGGAAGATGAATGGTTATAGGCACTAGTCTCAGACAGTCGTACCTAGTCGGCCATAGGACTCTTCGGCACATATTGTTGGGCACGCAATATTTATGGAACGAGAAATAGGTGTATGGGTAGTCATGGGTAGTCATGGGTAGTCATGGGTAGTCATGGGTAGTCATGGGTAGTCATGAGTGCTCATGTATAGACATATTCATAGGTGTAGTCATACCATAGACATACCATAGACATACAAAGGACATACAAAGGACATATCATAGACATACAAAGGACATATCATAGACATATCATAGACATACAAAAGACATACCATAGACATACACATACCATGGCCATTGACATAGACTGCCAAGTGTCCAGACGTAACCATGACCATATCACCACCATAGACGAACTGTATACAAGTAATGCTATCGATGCAGTTATATCAGAATCATGACCACAGTCAATTGGATATAGAACGACACCATGCGATCATCATGCGATCATCATGAGTATGTCTTGGTATGCCAGAAAGTATAGGCAGACGGTGAGTCAGGGCCAACTACATAACTACGCCATGTGAGATGTTGGGAACATCGGGCCACGGTGGGTGGTGATGGGCCGCGATAGGTGATAGACCGCGATAGGTGATTATGGATTGCAATTGGAGGTAATTGGGGTGAGGTGAGAGTACATTTACACTTTTTCCCAGTCAGACAATTTCCACTGCGCTACGCTGCCATGCTCTGGTCCCAACAATACTCAAAACACTTTTCGCTAACATGCACCATACCCCACCAACCCACCAATTTCTAAAAAATCCGACACGAAATTCCTAAAAAAACTGTCATGAAATTTCTAAAAAATCCGTCATGAAATCCCAAAACTGTCATGAAATCCCAAAACTGTCATGAAATCCCAAAATTGTCATGTAATCCCAAAACTGTCATGATTATATTCACAGGAGGCTCAGAGTAGCTTACTACTAGATCATCAGTAAAGTGTTATATAGTACACTGCCAGTAAATAGTAAGTATTAGCAGAGTATTAGTAAACATAGAGTGACAAATAGTAACTGGTATTAGCATTAATAGCAGAACAGATCATATGAGAGAATGTGTGAGGCAGAAGATAGACTGTTTCGTAGCGATTGTTTCGAAATGTAACAGAATATGCGGGAGCAGAGGAAGATTAACAGATGGGAGGGGCGGTGCTCGTAACCACCGAGGCCCGCACAGCAGGAATAAACCAAAACAGGCGGTGGGTAGATCATTTTGTTAGGCCCCATTTAGTCATCCGCAGAACATGGGTGACGCGAGCAATAACTGTACGCAGAACAAAGGGTGGAATGAGGGGTTTATATGCAGGTGCTCGGGGCGGAGGAACCATTGAAAAACTTTTCTCACCGCTCTCTCCCTTGTTTTCCCCAAAGCTTTCAATTCACTTCCTTATAAACCTTTCTTGGAGAGTGTAGGTACAATACTTTGAAATCCCCATTCCATACTATTGCCCTTCCTCCCTTGGGTTTTGTCCGACTCGACACACGCCGGGCTTTTTCCTATTGTTCAGGAATTAGCGCCGCTGTTTGAGCCCCCCAACCCTTTGTTCCACCAGGAAGCCTTTCTATTCCTTGTGGACTCCCCCACCCTTCCTCGGTAGTTCAACGCGAGCTTTTGACTAAGTCCTCGTGCCTGTCTACCTTTTGGTTTTTGCCTGATCCTCGGGCTCTAGCCTTTTCTTTCCCCGGTCCTTAGGCTCTCGCCTTTGTTTTCCCGCCTGCCCTCCGTTTTTGCCATGTACCTGGCCTACTATAGCCTCGGCACTTCGGGCCACCGTGTCGCCTCCCTGTATGGGTTTGTGCCGAACCCGGCCTATGGCTCCCAGATGTTTGGGCCTGCTACCATGATGCCTCCTCCCCCGCCGGCTTACTACCAGCCCCACTTATATGCGCCTCCGATGGCCCCGGCTCCTCATCAAGCACCTGTGACTGGTGGAATCAGTGCTGTCTTGGAGTACGAGCCGGCCACCATGTCTGCATTTATGTGCTGGTGTATTTTCGGCATGCTTAGCCAAAACAGAAGCCCCTCCAAGGACTTCGAGAGCTCGGTCATGGCCATCTTGAACGCCACCCGCTTGCCCAGATCCACCATCCTCGTGGCTTTGGAATACACAAACCAACGTTTCATGAATGCCCTGCGCAAGACCTTGTCTGACCAGGACATGTACATGATCTTGGTGATTGCCCTCGTGTTGGCCAATAAGTTCAACGACGACAATACCTTCACCAACAAATCTTGGTCCAGCGCAAGTGGTATTAAGGTGGCTCTGATTAATACAGAGGAATCGCTCTGGTTGGCCGCGGTCAACTGGAGATTGAATGTTGTTAAGCTTCTTCCCGAGATCAGCACCTTGGAAGAGTGCTGGAAGACCTGGCTTCAGAAGTACACATACGTGCCGCTTCAAGCCACTTTGCCCAGTGTTTACCCTCCCCCTGCTGCACCTCATCAAAGGTACTACAATTCCATCCCCTCCTCGCCCGCCTATACTACAGACTCGTCCGTGTATGGGTACTCGTCTCCAAGCACTGCGTCGCCCATCAGATACAATGACTGGGCTGCTTTGCCGGTTATGGGCAACTACCACTACACTGTGCAGAACAATCCATATGCACAGCCTCCACAACCATCTATCTGGTCGCGAAAGCCGACCAAACCTGCCCCACTCCTCGGCCAGGGCTACTATGGATACGTCAATCCATACAACAACAACAACAACACCACCACCAACTGCTTGACCACGTGCTAAAAAGCCCCTTCCCAGTGCAGCAACCATGCCTTGATTAGATTCGAGCTCATGCAAAATATTCCACGTGAGCAACCCAAGCCTTAATTTCAAAACAAGCATCTTCAGCTTTAATTCTAAAACAAAAAAAAATCTGGCCTCGTGCCTTGTTGTTTCTGCGTATAGTCACTGGCTAATACTTTCGGCATTGTCTCCTTTATGAGACGGTTTAATATATTATAAAAAACAGTCTCGCTGTAGTGCTCAGTGCACTAATACCATACAATACCATACCTTACCTTATCTTACCATACAATACCTTACCATACAATACATTACCATACAATACATTACCATACAATACCTTACCATACAATACATTACCATACAATACATGACCATGCAATACCTTACCATACAATACCTTAGCATATGAATACGTATACAAGCGGTCTACTTGGACTAAAAAAACATAACTTTGAGTGTATCTAACAATCCTAACTTTTGAGTATCTATTCGTCGTCCTTGGCCTCGAACTCGCCATCTTCTTCCTCGTCTTCCTCTGCCAACCCGGTCTCCTCTGCAGCCTTCTTGTAGTCCACCACTCTGCCTCTCGTTCTTCTGCCCCCCGTGATGATGTTGGACTCGTCGATTTCCAATAAGTTGTCCTCGTCGTCGTCTTCATCGTCGTTCTCGGGCTCCTCTGCGTTTTCCTTGTCGTCGTCGTCAGACTCCGGGTCCTCCTTTGGAAGGTCATCGTACTGGCGTCTTCTGGCCTTTCTCTTGGACTTTTCGGCCTCGGGAGCAGCCTCGTCGTTGGGGCGCTTCTTATCGTTTCCGTCTTCCCCAGAAGCAGATGAAGCAGCTGAAGCATCCTCACTTTTCTCCTCTGTCTTGGCCTCTGGAGCCTCGGCAGAAGCACCCTCAGAAGGATCCTTGGACGCGGTGGTCTCAGGCTTTGTCTCAATGGTTTCGGAGTCGGAAACGGTCGAGCCGACCTTTGGCGTGACACTCTGTTCGGTTTCGGCAGACATGGTTGGCAGTTGCTGGAGTAGGTTGTGGAGAGAAAAGTGCCGTGCAACGAGCACGCGCGTGGGCCTCAGTTGCTGCTGCGTTGCGACTGTATGGGGCACCTGCCTACTGCCTAATTCTGCCACCGTACCGATCTCGCGGTTAAACCCTTTTTGTTTTTCTGTTTTGTCTGTCTTTTTTGTCTGTCTTTCTTGTCTGTCTTTTTTGTGTCTTTTTTGTCTGTCTTCTTTGTCTTTCTCGTCTTTCTCATTCCCTCTATTTTGTGTCTTCTATCCAGTTCTGGTTTTTCTATGTCCGTGCGTACTGTGGTGTCTAGATTACATCTTCAGTCTTTACTCGTACATACTAATTTCAACTCAATTGTTTGTAGTTCGGCTGGGTAACACTGGTCCTCCTAACGGCCACTTTTTTCAATTTGGCTACATAGTTCTATTTCTAGTTCAACTTCTATTTCTACTTCTAGCTCAACTACTCTATGGCTAATGCCCACTTCTCCATACTACTGGCACATACTTCTGTTTTTCTAGCCATATTTCACTGGGCCCAACTCTTGGAATGTTTACATTCTCCACTCGTGTCTGGAAACTTCTTGGGTTCTGGTGCCCACTCCCGTATTAAACTTCAGGTAATTACTTGTCTCTAACAACTGGCAATCTCTAATACACTCCAGTAGCTTATCCATAACCATTTTCCACTCTAGATCCGATCTTTGGGCTCAATAGGTACTATAATATTTCTAGCCTTCATGCACTCTATGGGATACTGAGTTCAGTGTAAAGCCGAATGCGGCAAGTTTGGGGACAATCACGGTTGTCATGTTTTAACCTACAACTTCGGATACAAAAAATCTTCTGCCCGTGTTTATATTGTTGTACGTGTGCTCAATCACACCACTGAGTGTCTGCTGGTGGTACTGCACGTTTCGCATTATTAAACTCTATTCCCCATTCGACACCCCCACTACCACCTCCTTTCGCTCTTTCATCGCCCTACAAAATTCTACTATGGCGTAGTCTACTATGGCGTAGTTTTACACCTAGATTTTCGATTTTCCCTGCTAAAATATCTCTTACTGAAACCTCTACTGTTGGCTCTGCTTACAGTGCCATGTCCAGTACATCCAGCCGTACTGGAGGACAGCAAGTGATTGGTTTATCCTCAACTTAATTTTTAGGTTTGGAACTACGACTGAAATATTGTATAGGTTCTATAGCTATTTTAGGGTGCACGGTCTACTATAGTCTAGTATGGTCTACTATAGTCACTTAGTCACTTAGTCACTTAGTCACTTCATCACTTCATCACTTCATCACTTCATCACTTCATCACTTCATCACTTCATCACTTCATCACTTCATCACTTCATCACTTTGGTCTACTATAGTGGATACATTCTGATTCAGGCCATTAGTCTTATTCTCGAAGTTTCAATACGTGTTCCTAGTACAGTGCTTTTCAAAACTATTCAAACCAGCGCAGCAAAATGTTCGTACTCCTCCGCACAGTCTTTCAAACCAAATGTTCCCACCAACTTTCATTAGAATTCAACATTCTGAAATGTTGAATCTGGAGGATTGCCTTATATGTAGTACATTCGGGGTCATTTGGGGTCATTTGGGGTCATTTCAGGTCATTTGGGAGTCTTGCAATAATCATCGAGGGTTAAGACGGACGGAACTGAAGTGGCACACGTACGACACTTTTTGAATTATTGGTTTCTTTAATTTTGCTAGTGTGGTTTGAATCTTTTTATCGTGCGGGTTTGAATCATTTCGAAAAACACTGTACACCTTTTGCCCAACCCTCAGTTCAGATATTTTCGCACCCATTTTCTTCCCCAAGCTGAGAGACCGTTTAGTCAAACCATCGCTTTCGCCACGCTCATATCCATCGTGGTGACCATTTTGGCGAGGGCTAGAGTATGCTAGTGGCTGCATAGAAGTATCTTGGTGACCACATCCATGGGTAGCTTTGGGAGCACAGAGTGGGGAGAGTATCTGTAGATCCATTAGATCTCAGGTGCCAGTGGAGGATCTGACACTGTCCTCATGGGCTCATCAAGATATGTAAATCTTTCGAGAAGTGTTTACTTCAGGAGGAGAGTTGGCAGTGCCCATTGAAGTATTATCAATGCGAGACTTGGTGAGTCTGGTTCTTGGAAGCATCTTGGTATATCACACGAATTGGATATTTGATATTCAAAAGCAGAATGGGCCAAAGTCTCCATTGTGTACATTTCATCTAGAAGAATCTTACTAAAACTTTAAAATTAGCAAGTGACAGCATAGCTATCAGACCTAGCAGTGTTCAATACACATTCCTACCACCAAGACATTACGTATTGCTATGTGCTTGTTTAATGTGTACCGTCCACCACCACTGCGCTCATCGAAGAGCTCAAGCCATGTACCGTATGTCCGTGGCATGCATTCTTTAGACACAAAATATTAGATATGAATTATCAAATACCAACGAGAACAATACAGTCATGTCTAGGAATGCTCTTCTAGTAATGTCATGTCTAGTAATGCTCTTCTGGTAACTCATCATCTAATGCACCAGTTGGAACACAGGATATTGCTTAGCATTTGGTACATAGTGCGGTAGACAGTAGTGGTGGAGTAGTATTATATTAATGATTGACTATTGCACATTACATTGGACATTGAAGTATAGTTCAATACAATATCAATCATACTTTTGCTACATCCATCAGGGCAGTGCTCTACCTATTAAGGTCTTTTCGCGGTCTAATCCCAACAATGGCCATTAATCATAACACTGCTTCTCTACCATCATTGCGAAAGGCCAGTCGACATTGTGAGGAACCAGGTTCCAATGTGGAGTCTTCCCGCAATCACCTAGTAGCGACAGGAGGCATGTAACCCCATGACAACTACTTGAGTAGTCCATTTCTCTAACTGATCAACGAATGAATATAGAAAAGAGTACCTGAACTACACCGCTCTGTAATTTATATTCACACTTGTATAATTCTTAATGCATTTTCCTCTCTATGCTATCTTCATTGACCCAAATATGAGGCTCGCACGACGCAGTATGTAAAGTGAGATGTGAGACTCAGCTCCACCCCAATGGCTTCAATCAACAAAAAGACCCGGCTCGCGGACTTGGTCCACCACCGGCTCAGGGTCTCCATTCTAGACGGCAGATCATTCACCGGCCAGCTCTTGGCCTTCGACAAGCATTTGAATCTTGTTTTGGCCGATACTGAGGAGTCCAGAATCACCAAGAAGGCGTACCAGGAGCTTCTCAAAAGCAAGGCGTCGGGCGGCACCAAAGTGCAGGACGAAAATCGGTTTCTTGGGCTCGTGATTCTTAGGGGAGAGCAGGTGGTCAATGTCACGGTGGTCAGTGGGCCTACTGCTGATGTCAAGAAGAGACTAACTCAGATGACGCGAGGTAAGGGTACGGCCAAGCCACTTAAGATCTCCGCAGCCAGTCTGGCGGGGGTGACCAAGCCAGCTCTCAAGGGCCCAAGAAGGTGATCAGAAAGAAGAAGAGAAAAGAATATGAAGAGTGTGGAGTGAGGAAGAGAAAGAGAATAGACAGGATGTGGAAGAATCATGCAAATATAAGCTTTAATCCAAATATAGTTCGAGAGAAGGTGTAGTTACAAGGAAAGATGTCTGATGTTATGTTCATGTGTTCAGTGTTCATGTGTTATGTTCCAGGTTCTGACAGCTTGAGTTCTGAGCTATGTGTTCCGAGCTATGTTTTCCGGGCTAAGTTCTCAGGCTATGGCTGGGGTATGGATCTGAGCTATGGAATCTGGGCTGAGTGTTCTTTCTGAGAAGTCAGGATTAGTATATAATTAGAGTTAGCAGCACGAAGAGTTGTTCTTCCGTTTCTTGTCCTGAGGGGCTGGGGTCAACGAGATCGTGGGCCCACCCCTGGGCTTGGCCGAGGCATTCTCGTTTGTGTCTAACTGGTGCTTGCTGATCATCTCGTAAATGTTCTTCAACAACTGGTGGAAAGACAAGTCCACATTGTCCGACGACAACGCAGATGCCTCGGTGAACAACAAGTTGTTTTCCGTCGCAAAGCTCTTGGCCTCGTCCGTGGGAACGGCCCTTAAATGGTCCAAATCGGACTTGTTACCAACCAACTCAATCACTATGTTTGCATCGGCGTGGTCCTTCAACTCCTTCAACCACCGCGACACCGACTCGTACGATTCCGTCTTGGAGATGTCGTACACAATCAACGCTCCCACCGCACCTCGGTAGTAGGCTGACGTGATGGCACGGTACCGCTCTTGGCCCGCAGTGTCCCAGATCTGGGCCTTGACTCTCTTGCCGTCGATTTCCAACGTTCTCGTGGCAAACTCCACGCCGATCGTGGACCGTGACTCCAAGTTGAACTCGTCTCTGGTGAACCGGGATAGCAAGTTGGACTTGCCCACTCCTGAGTCGCCAATCAACACGATCTTGTAGAGGTACTCGTAGTCGTACGAGTAGTCGTCCGTATTATCACTCATTTGCTGCTGTGGCTGGAACAATGGGGCGCTGCTGCTGTGCTTGGAGGGGAGGGGTGTGTGAGGTCCAAAAGAAAAGAAAAGGACCGCTGTGCTTAGATGCTAATGGAGGTCGTGCAGCGCTGGCGTACCGGTGTGCACTGGGGAGGCTTTGAGAGTTTTTGTATTTGAAGGAGCAAGCCAACTAGTTAAGACGCAGAAGGAAACGTGGCGTTTGTTGAGGGCGTGGGGAGAGAAATCCTCTTTGTAGGGGAAAAATGTAGAGTTGAGCGAGCCTGGCGGTGCACCCGTGCCTTCTGCGTGAGCAGCTCCACGCGAACGGCTTTCGTCTGCCTCTGCCTCTGTGTACTGCACAGAGCTCACCTCTGCAATGTGGTACCCTAAACACCAAGACACTGATGAAGGGTTTTGGGATTCGTGGTTGTGGATTTGGGTTTGGACTGGCGGCTTTGTGGGTTAGTAGTGGCACGTGAAGGGCACGTGTCCCCTACGATTATGTGGTTGGTCATTGGTGTAGTGCAATGTGTCCAGTATGGCACTCTACTTACACTAGACATACTTAGACATACTTACTAGACATCCTTACTAGACATACTTAGACATACTTAGACATACTTAGACATACTTAGACATACTTACTAGACATCCTTACTAGACATACTTAGACATACTTACTAGACATACTTAGACATACTCACTAGACATACTTAGACATACTTACTAGACATCCTTACTACTAGATAATTTAAGATAATATACAACCAAGTCTTATTCAATCGTACTATTTCTCTGAGTGATCATACATTTAAGTTAATTGGGCTCATGGATCTGTCCGTTCTTTATTGCCCTGATGTGTATTGCGGGATCAATCACGTTGAACCCGGTTGTTGTCTTCTCTGGCGGCCTTACGCTCCAACTCATCCCAATCTTCACCCTCGCTCTCTTCGTCTCCGCTTCCACTGCCCTCGGATCCGGATCCATCTGAGGAGTATGCGTCCTCACTTTCTTCTTCACTGGCAACATCTTCGTCCGATGGGTCCTCATCACTGACCTCGAACTCGGATTCCTCTTCCTCTGACTCGTCCATGTCACTGTCTCCATCTCCGGTCAAACAACGCCATCCTCCGTCCGAGAAGAACGCATATGGGTCCGAGTTGATGGTCTTCATAAGCGTACCCCAGTTCAAGTTCATTTGCCCCTCACTGAATGGGATATCCACATTGGTCAACCAATTTTTGACGTCCTCCAAAAGCTCCATGGGGATGGTGTTGATGTGAACCGGGGTCTTCAGGAAGTCCTTGAAAACAAACACCATATCAAAGTTCTTTAAGCCAAACTGCACACGCTCCAAGTGCGCCACCTCGATTTCCTCCAACGTCACCACCAAATATGGTGGGTCGATGAGCGAGATCAAACAGTCTCTGGTGGGCATACAGAATACGGCCGATCTGAATGGCACTCCCTGGAATCCCAATTCTCTGAATGGAATATCCAAGTCAAGGGCTCCGTGGGATGCATCGCTTATCAACTCTGCAAATGTCTTGAACTCCTTATCCAACATGGCTTTTCTTCTTCTTTCCTCTTGCTCCTGTTGCAACTCATCCTCGTCTCCATATCTATATTTTCTCTTGCGACCTCCAGTCTCATCGAATGCCATGTCGCTGGCTTCACGGTAGAACTGGACGTCATTTGTCTTCCTCTTACCAATCATGATGGGGCTCTTCAAATGACAGTGGATAAGCACAATCAATTCATCCTTACAAGGTTGGAAGAACAAGTGCTTGATGTTGGAGAAAAGAATGTCGATTCTCTGGTCTGCTCTAAATGAAGATTGGTATCTAATACCGTTCTCGTGGATCTGTAAGACACCTCCGATTTTCTTTGTGTCTGGAGTTGGTCTGACGAACACCTGCTCGAGCTTCTTCATCCGAGAACCCTTCAATTCAACCAAGTTGCCTTGGGAAACAACATCCGCTAATTGTTTTCTTTCTGCCTCTCTCTTGACACTCTCTTTCTTCAAGTCTTGAATGGCCTTATAAACATCTACCATTCTTTGGCGGTCGCGCGACTTGAACGTGATCGACCTAACAAACAGGTTCTCTGGTGAATCTTCGTATGGCAACTCGGTTCTCTTGCTATTGGCACCTCCAGCAGCACCAGGAGAGTTGAAGTTCAACCGTAAAAACGTGTAGTCACCTTCCTCATTCTGCGAACCGTTCTTGAAAGAATTGATGTGGAAAGGAACAGGTCTGCCGAAAATGGGCAATATGATGGTGTGGTTTTTGTAATCAATGTGGATCTTCAAGTCCTTCACACTGCTGGGGATCTGAGACTCTCTCACGTAAGATTCGTATCTCTTGAACACGGGACCCAAGTCAGATGCATCGGTGGCATCAGCTCTGGAAAAACGGGCAATACCCTCTTGTTGTCTCTTTTCGTGTAGCTTTCTTTGGGCCTCTTGACGGACCTTTTCAGCGTTGACATCGTCAGCTGCAGCACCTTCGTTTCTCAACTTCGACTTCAATGTTTTGGGGCCTGGCTGGATTGTGGGCTTTCTTTCCTTTTCTAAGCTACTTTCGGACTTGATTTTTTTGTCGCCATTTTGCAGCTTTGCTTTCTTCAGCGAATCGTCATCTTTGAAGTAGAATGTGACCTCCTTTCTTGCCTTTTGGTACTCACTCAAGAGAATAGCTTCGCCCTCGCTGACCTTGAAAGTGTCAGTAAGCAAGAGAGCATAGTTCTTTAACTTGGAGTTTGAAGAGGCCGAGTTTGTCAAGTTGTTGAACCCAATGGTCAAGGAAACAATCTGACCGTTGATCAAAGGTCTCTCATTCTTTGAGCTCAACATAAGAGTGGTATCACGGAATTCAATTCCGGTTAACCAGCCCGCATTTTTGGTGAAATGGCTGACCAAGTCTGCATTTTTGGTAGTGATGAATTCAATGGCTCCTTCGTAGACTTCCTTGGCAATAGCACCGTCTTTCAATAATTTCTTGGCAATGTGGCTCTGCAACTCCAACAAGATATCGTAGTTGGTCTCCATTTCTGGGGTGGGGTCGATCATGAATGTTCTGGCAATGTTGGAGCAGTAGTTCTTATAACGCATTCCCATAGATGCGATGATGGCACCATCGCCCACAAAACGTTTTTCGGTAGACATGGCACTTGGCTTCAAGTCGTATTCGCCACCGCTCTGCACTATAGGAGCGTAGCACCAATCCGCAAGCTCGGGGTCGAACTCCTTGGACGACTGTAAGAGCTTCTTGCCCAAAGCCGTTCTGGAGAACCACTTGTTGGAGTCGATTTTCTTGTCGAGTTTGTCGGAAACATCGATGTTGGTTGTTTTCGTCTCGTTGTCCACGAGCTCCATCATATCGTTGGAGAACAAGTCCATCATAACCACGGAGGCATTGGAAGCCAAGGCACTGCAACGGAACTCCTCAGCATCCTTAAGTTCCACGGCCTTCGACACAAGAACGGCACAATCAACAAACAGCAAGTTCTCTGCTTTGGAGACCTCGGTCCATTCGTCAATAAACTTGCCCTTGCATGTATCCTTGGCAATATGGCCAATTTGGTTCTCAGCGGGCGCCGTTTGCTTCAATTCCGCCACCAATTTGGTGAACAACAGCTTGTTGTGATCCTGGTCCTTCGTTCTGGTCCAGATCTCAAGGTTACTGGCGGAGCCAGAGGCCGAAGGCAAATGTTTCAAGTGCTTGGCCTTGCCTTCACTGGTGATAATCACACACTTGTCGTGGGAGATGTAGATGGCACTGTGGGCAAACTCGTAGCCAAGGAGCCAGAGCTGCAACACGGTCGTTTTCTGGTACGAGGAGTCGTCGTCCCGGGCCCCCACGAGGAGGAGAAGACACTTGGCGCCGTTGTCTGCAGGCAACGACTTCTGCAAGATGGACAATCTCTTGTGGAACAACGCGGCGTCAATTGCTACCTCAGACATTGTGTATTGTGATTTATGATATGTGGAGAGGCCGGCCGCTAGAATGACTGGTTGGTGTATTCACAGGCGGTGGGAGGCCGAAGTTTTTTCGGGTGCGAGTGGGTTGGGCTGCGTGGAGCGCTGCGTGGTGAGCAATTGCGACGCGCTTCCTGCTCCGGACGTGTTCACCTACTTGCCCACTGCTCAAAGCCTAACTTGGGTATCCATTGTCATGGCCAAATATTTTTTTTGCCTGAAACACGAGTTTCTTTATTTCATCATTTGGTGTGGTTTTTTGCATGTGCTGGTAGTTGGAGGAGTTATTTGTAGGAACTCTTGTGGACGATAGTTAATGTTGGTTAAGTTGGGTTATTATTGGTGTGTTGAATTTTGGTTGATGGTTTATTGGAAACATGTGTTGCGTGTTTTATAATGTGCTGATGCTTAATACTCAAAGTTGGGTATGGTGCGTAGGCATGCTAGCTTGGAGCAGTGAGGGAGAGTGAGGGTGAAAATCGCATCATGAGTCAGTGAGTTAATGAAGTAATGAAGTAATGAAGTAATGAAGTAATGAAGTAATGAAGTAATGAAGTAATGAAGTAATGAAGTAATGAAGTAATGAATGTGAACAGTGAAAGTCAACCTTACAATAGACATTACATGTTGATGTCATGAATACTGATCTACTGGATCCACAAGAATAAGTTGATTAGAACCCACTAGTTTGACTATAGCTTGGGCAGTACTCAGTTCCCATCAATATCTGCAGTGTAGATCTCTGAAGTGGTGTCTCATTGAACCAAACCATGTCCTATTATGGCCTACACAATGTCTTGGGTGAGGTCAATTTGGTTGCACGTTGTGCTAGTACAGTGCCTTTCAAAACTATTCAAACCAGCGCAACAAAATGTTCGTACAGTGTTTTTGAAAACTATTCAAACCAACACAGCAAAATGTTTCGTACTCCTTTGCACAGTCTTTCAAACCATGGAGGATGGCTTCACGCCAGCTTTAATAAAATTCAATGTGATGAAAAGTTGATCTGATTGTCTTATATAAATTCAGGAGTCTTGCAATATTAGCCGGGGCTCAAAACCGGCTCAAAACCGAAAGGAACCGAAGTGAAGAGGCACGATACTTTTTGAATTATTGGTTTGTTTAATTTGCTGATGTTGTTTGAATTGTTTTATAGCGCTGGTTTGAATAGATTTAAAAAATACTGTACTCCTCCGCACAGTCTTTCAAACCAAATGTTCCCACCAACTTTCATTAGAATTCAACATTCTGAAAAGTTGAATCTGGAGGATTGTCTTATATGTAATAAATTTAGGAGTCTTGAAATGTTAGTCAAGGCTCAAAACGGACGGAACTGAACTGGAAGGGGCACGAAACTCTATGAATTATTGGTTGGTTTAATTTTGCTCGTGTGGTTTGAATCTTTTTATCATGTGGTTTGAATCTTTTTATCGTGTGGTTTGAATCTTTTTATCGTGTGGTTTGAATCTTTTTATCGTGTGGTTTGAATCTTTTTATCGTGTGGTTTGAATAGTTTCGAAAAACACTGTATATGGTGATAAATGAACATGTTAGATGTGCTGCCGTGAATAGGTAAGGTGTTGGACAAGCCTCATGGTTCCAAGGAATGCATGAAGGCAGACTAGAATGGCAGAGTACTACGGTCCTTGGAGTTATCAGACAAATGACAATCATTTGTGATTATGATTACCTAAAAAATTATGTAACCGTTTATGGCAACGCCCAACAGTAATGATATGGTACAGTCAGAAGGGACTCTAAGTTTAATAACTGCACCTTCGTGTTTTATACTTAGCTCCTGATTGACTGTGGGAGCCATGTGTGCATTGGTCATTTTCATGCAATCCTAGACTCAAAAAACACCGAATCCCTTCATTGGGTCTCCAGTCACATTCTATATACAAAGTCTCAGGCATACCATTTATATTTATTTCATGTATAACCTTAGACATCGCTGTTAGAGAGTTTTTCATCATGCTACCAACCCACATGTATTGATTAATTTTCCCAGACTTATAGCTAGAAGAAGAACGGAAGCCATTGAAACAGTTCTTAAAGTCATGAAACCATCGGATTTACGTGCATCTATTTTACTACGCCTTTTATAACCAAGACATCAATGGTGCTTGTGAGGTGCCAGGGCTACAACAGGGGTAGAAATCTCAAAATTTACAGTAGAATTGTTCCATTCAAATGCCAGGATTAGTAAGAATAATAGCAAGGATTTTAAATAACATATTTATAAATGTAATTCATATTCACAATTATTAATGTTTAAACTTAATTTGGGGGCCACTTATTCTCTTATTATCGCTATTTCTGTTCTTTCATGGGGTCTACTTCTTTAATGGGGCCCACTCAATTTTCTTCAATGGGGGCTACATATGCAATGTTTTACTATATCAAGTATTTGATGCTAAAATTTGGCAGTATATAAAAATGCCGATAATACACTAAATAATAATATGCTACAGACGTATAAAATAGTATATTCCAACCTCTCACCATATAGCTTGTTCATTTGTTCATTTGTTCATTTGTTCATTTGTTCATTTGTTCATTTGTTCATTTGTTCATTTGTTCATTTGTTCATTTGTTCAGTTGTTCGCTTGTTCAGTTGTTCAGTTGTTCAGTTGTTCAGTTGTTCAGTTGTTCACTTGTTCACTTGTTCACTTGTTCAATTGATACACTTGATTCGATTCGTAGTCGTTTGGAATCTATCTATAAGTGTAGGCTTTTAATATATTGTAGTGTTTCTTGATCTCAGTGCCAGAAGTACCATTAAGCCACTACACAGAGGTCTAAATTAAATACATCAATAAATATCAGCAACTCTAAATCATCATGTAGATTTAAAAATCATACATTTGTAACGGGCCATTAAATTCCTAGTTCATCCATGACTTCCAGCCATAAGAGACCGTTCAGCTCTTCATCACTACTGCGTAATCTTACTCTTTAATTGATCTTTAGGCACATTCACACCGATACACTACATTAGTGCTTTAGTAATAATACAACCTACTCTTAGTGCTTTTATAAGCACCATTTTCTGGAATATCACGAGTCTGTAAGCATACCAACTGATGGACTACACAAGTCACTATGAGATATCAGAAGAGATATTCGACCATGTATAAGTAAGCATGCAAACAAATCAACACTACACTATACTACACTACACTACTACACTACACTACACTACACTACTACACTACACTACTACACTACGCTACACTACTACACTACACTACACTACAACTAGTGCCACTGATGCTGCTATTACTTACTAATACCAATCTACTAGACTGGTAGATCTACCATAGACAAAACTCTACCTATTAGGTATTATAAAGCCTGGCCGTGTAACCCTGAAAATGGCCATGAGACGGCCTTCTACTCAGCCATCTTCGTACGAAATACCAGCATGGCCTCCGAGCTGGAGAATTAACCTATTCGGCCTTTCCTCTTGCATCCATTCTCTAAAGTTAAGCAGTTCAAATTCCTCAAAAAGGGAAATCATCGGCCAATGATAGTATGAAGAGTACCTGACGTAACTCGAATCATAGACTCCATGCTCTGGACTACATAATCCTGTCTTACAATGTGCTATCTCCCACTTATGTCACTATACATTTTATACCATACTACTATTACACTCGTCTCCAAAATACTTGACCTCCCAAGAAGAATACACCGGAACAACAGCACCACAAGTAATATGTACTGTACAAAAAGCACCTAACCAAAAACCATTAGATTCTGATCCCTTAGCAACTACATTGTGTTTCTATGTGTCATTTGTGTCTGCCATGCTAAGCTGTCCATGCTCACTAACTCAGTTGCACATACTTCACCTCTAAATTTTCAGAAACTTCACGTATCAGAAATTGTTTTTATGAACATATCTCATGGAGCTCATATTTTCATATTTGTAGATGAGCCTCCACATCTCCACATAGTCACATGTTCTGCTCTCCATACTTTTAGGTGCTCTCCATACTTTTAGGTGCTCTCCATGCGCACTATTAGCCACATATTATTCACTGGCCAGCTCATTGACCTCTCGTAATTCCCCGTTTTTTGGAAATTACATGTTAGGCATTTACCTCTTTTACTCTGCAAGCACTCACCTCGTTCACTCTGCAATTGTAATGTGTATCTAGATTTTACATCTTAGTCTTTGTCTGTCTCAGTATGGCTCACTCACTCATTCACTCTAGCACACTACATACTGACCAGCCATATCAGTCTCCTCCATATAACAAAATGCACTGGGATTTATCTATTCTAATCTGCTGCTTCAACTTATCAAATTGCTTAAACCCATAACTTAACATTGGAAACATGTCACGTGGCTTGCTACCCAATGTCCAGTATTTGGGAATTCTTGGGGTGCGTGTTTGGCGTGGTCCTGCATTGACTCCCAAACAATACGCGTACGCGTGCTCTTTCACCTTCACACCTTCCTCTGATCCTCCCTTTGTCCCTAATACCCTCCACGCCAAACGGTTTTTTTTTTGACCTTGACTTGACTTGTAACTGGAATTTTTTGGCCCTGTCTTTTTACGCTTCACTTTTACCCGTCCTTTTTACCTTTCACTTTTTACTCCGCACTACTGGCTCATCATGTTTAGGCAGACCAAGAGAAGAACTGCCGGACGCAGAAACTTCGAGGAGGTGGCTGCCTATTCCGAATCCTCCCCCTCCTACTACCCCTCCAGGTTATCCTTTTACGATAGTCCTCCGCTAGAGGAAATCACGCTTGAGGAGTTTGAAAGCTGGGCCATTGACCGCTTGAAGATCTTGATAGAGATCGAGTCGTGTTTGGCGCGTTCCAAAACACTCAAGGAAATTGAAACCGTGGTCAAACCGCTTCTCCTTAAGTTCATGCCCTTGGCTCCTTCTGGAAATGCCACCAAGGAGTCTCAGATCATAGCTGAGCGCCGCAAGGACTACTACTCCCACTATACGTTGAGGCTCGTGTTCTGCCGCACGGACGAGTTGCGCAAGAAGTTCATCAAGAACGAAAACACCCTCTTCAAAATCAGATTCAACATGCTTCAGCCCAAGGAGCAGCACGACTTCGTGTCGTTGTACTCGTCCAAGCTTTCGTGGGAGTACATCTCCAACGACGAGAAGCTTGAGAGACTTGACGATTTGTACGCGGCCTCGGGTGCCTCCATCAAAAACATCTTGATGCTTGAAAGCCTGGGCGACTCTACTTTCAACTTGACTAATGAACAGTTGAAACACCACATTCGGGCCAAAGAGACTTTCATACGCTTGCCCTTTGAGAAGGTGCCGCTTTTGGTGTCCCAAAGACAAATCCTCGTGTGCAAGGGCTATGCCTACATTCCATCGTCGTTTCAAATCAGTCTTCTTTCGGTAGTATTTTCCGAACTGTTGGCCAAGAGTCTCATGAAGACATTCCAGGCGCTTCCGAGGTTGGAGGAAGACGACCGGTTGTTGCCTCTTCTCAACAACTTGTCCCGTAACTTTGCCAGCATTCAATACGACAACTTTGGAGATGCCAATGCCTCGGATATTAATGCTGTGTCCATCTCAACGCCGCAGATCACCAAGCATTACCCCCTCTGTGCATCACATTTGCAAAAGAGCTTGAAGGCCAACTCCCATTTGAAGTACGAGGCCAGAACGCAGTTTGGGCTTTTCTTGAAGGGTATAGGGCTCAATGTGGACGAGGCATTGAAGTTCTGGAGCCACGAGTTCACCAAAAGCGGCAAGATCAACATGGATACCTTCAATAAAGAGTACAGGTACAACATCAGGCACAACTATGGCTTGGAGGGAGGCCGCATCAACTACAAGCCACACGATTGCAACACCATTCTCTCCAAAAGACGACCCCAAAAGGGCGAGTACCATGGATGTCCCTACCGAGACCTACCATTGGAGCTGCTCGTCAGTAACTTGAACGAATTGGGAATCAGAGACCAGCATGAGATCAACGGCATAGTTGAGGATGTGCAGAAGAACAACTTTACCTTGGCCTGTACGAGAGTGTTTGAAAATACCCACAAACAACAAATGGAAAAGTCGGCCAAGGCAGAAAACCTCCACATCACTCATCCTAACTTATACTTTGACCGGTCTCGCCAGCTAGAACGAAACGAGACAAAAGCCATCAAGGGTTAGCCAAGTGACGAGAATGCCAATTAAGTTATGTCAATCAGAAGAAAAGCTATTTTTGACTGCAACAAGCTACCATTTTGTCTAACCACCCTCCATTTCCTCTACGGTTTCTGTCAGAACCAGCCATTCTTATGACCAATGCAGAGACACTATTGGTCCCATTTCTGCAAATATTAATTAAGTGCTCTATTACAAGTCCAACGAGCGCCAAGTGTTTCTGAAGCCAAACCACGAAGCTCCAGAACCACAGAGCCCCACCCAGAACGGAGTCAAGCACCCTTCATAAAGCGACCAATGCACCACCAAAGGTAATTGCACCATTTGTGTGAAGAGGCTGATTCTCCAGTCCTTGTTTCGTTTCGACCGGGGCACTCTTCTGAACAACTCAATGATCTCTATAAGAATATATGCACCCCACACGCGAGAGCACCAGATATAAGTCTCAATGCACCAGTAGTTGTTATCGTTTGTAGCCACCCAATTGTGTTCAGTCAACCACCCAGCATTCTCCAAAAGCTCCAAAATCAAGCAATTGATGGACTGGCCAAAGTTGATGAGTCGGTCTAGCCGTGGCACAGCCAGCCCTGGGTTCATTAGCGCACTGAACTCATCAATGATCCACGGCATGTAGCGGATAGAGTCCACGAGTCTATTGAAGATCCGTATATCGGAGATGTACGAGGAGATGGATTTTAAATGGACTGCAGTCTTGGAAGGTGGAGGCAATTTCATAGTTTTTTCCAGAACTTTCTCCTCCGAGTTGACTTTTTCTGCATCTTTCTCCTCGTCCTTTTCTGCATTTTTCTCCTCGTCCTTTTCTGCATCTTTCTCCTCGTCCTTTTCTGCATTTTTCTGCTCGTCCTTCTCTGCATCTCTCTCCTCAAGGTTCCTTTTTTCAGCACTTGTACCGTCTCTTTTGGTGCTCATTCCAGCCTCGGGCCGGCCGATTGCTCTGGAACACATGACCTTGGTGACCCTGGAGAGGTGCAGCAAGTGTTTTCCAAGGAAAGCCTTGATTTCGTGCTTGTTGTTCAAAATGGAGCTCAATAATAGTGTGAAGTAACATATGAAGTAGAGATTGGCGTCAAGCGTGGATGCCTTGGAGAGCACCTTATCGTTGACCTCCTGGTAGAAGTGCCGGGAAAACACGGTTTTCTTCAATGCGTGGTTGAGCTTCAAGAGAAGCGTGAGCGAGATGGGCGCCGCACGGCGTTGCAAGAGAGTGTCGGGTTTAGACATGCCAAATATGGGTTCGGACAGATTTGGGCACGGGCAAGCCTGGGTTATATACCTCTCTTCCAGCGTGCAACTGTACATAGCGAAATAGGCAGAAATATCCGAGGATGCGCTGCCGCGCGTTCGCCTGGTATGCGTGCAGTGCCATTGGGCAATCTACATAATCTACCATCCATAGAACTCGACATGTTTATGTTGTGTATTTCAGATTATGTAGCATGTTCTGTCTAAAGTGTTTTCATATTCTTCCAAAGTGTTTTCATATTCTTCCAAAGTGTTTTCATATTTTTCCAAAGTGTTTTCATATTCTTCCAAAGTGTGTTTCAGAATCTGTACAAATGTTGTATCAAAATACAAAGTGCATCTATAGAAGTCTACGATAACATAGATACAGCAGTGGAGCAGTGGAGCAGTGGACTGTTGATTGAGACCATTGGAGTATACTGCAGTGGACTAACGTAGTGTATGTGATAGTAGAATTTATCATGGGCTACGGGTTTGGGCTTCCATTTTACTGGTACATGTAGCAGATTGGAAATGGTCCCCACAGTGGAGTGCGCATGAGCCTCGGTGGTTGGTGGGATCACTACGAAATATTACTATCTGGTAATCGAATAATACTACCTGATAATCGAATACAAATACCTGATAATCGAATAAAAATACCTGATAATCGAATAAAAATACCTGATAATCGAATAAAAATACCTGATAATCTAATACAAATACCTGATAATCTAATACAAATACCTGATAATCTAATACAAATACCTGATAATCGAATAAAAATACCTGATAATCGAATTTAAGATACTCGGTGGTGGTTTGTAGCTGGATTTGGTACCAGACCAACCAATCTAACACATTCCTCATAATTATTACCCATACTTATGTCTACTCTGGTACTCTCCAGACTGCATTCTGGCTTTTGGTCTGGCGTGCGTAAGGAAATACAGTGTCGTGCCAGCAAATCCTAGCAGTCCATGATTACTCCGGTCTTTTTACCAGGCTGTAGACAGTCCCAAAAATCCTCTCCATAGTTACCTGCCTGTAGTCATATACTTGTCACAGATCAAGCCATGCCTGTCAAAGTAGAGCATTGAAACTACGATGACTACTTCGTTTATTTGACATAAGCTGACTGGTATACGCCTACCTATCCAGAGCTAATCCACTGGCAGGTAGACTTGGTGTGGAGTAGAGACCTGTCACTCTGCCTTATGACTTATCTCATTTTTAGCTTGTGTATTGTTTCTCATGGGTCTATTCATGTCCACCAATGATAGTACCAGCTTCCAGCACATTTTAGTTGGAACATTGGAGTGGTGTTTCGTAGTTGGTGCTATATACAGTCCCTCATATCCATTCGAGTATTCTGTTCGCTTTACAGCTGCTTTAACAGTAGAATAGTGGGCCAAAGTGTGTTTAAAAGGTAGAAGGGGCTATTTTGGATTAGATTGGTAGGCCCACGATCAGGTCTAGTTGGCAGTGGAGAACCAGTCTGCGTCTCCAATATGACCCTAGAGTTCATGGTATTGAGAACTATTAGAGAGGGGACTAGAGAGTCTAGAGAGTCTGGGAAGTCTAAGGAGTAGTGTATATAGTCTGGAGTCTAGAGGCTTGGTGAATAGTCAGGAAGTGCATACTTGGTTATAGTGATACAGCGGTGAACTTCGACACTTAATGTTAACCCTGCATATTCCCCAAGTCAGCATCCGTATAAATGACAATTTACATCCAGAGGCTTACATGGTGTTCATTACCGGATACGTTCAGACCACTGATTGCGAAAAGCCCCTGCCTTTCTGCAATATCTTACTCTCATTTAATACATTAGTTAGCCAATAGTATTTCAGCGCCATTGTCCCAGTCTTTTCTCTTTTTATTTTTTGTTCTTCTTAACAATGACGATGTCAGTTTTTATCTCATTCATTCAGTCAGTCATAACTATAGTTTGTGCTACTAGTTTGTGCTACTAGTTTGTACTACTAGTTTACTAGTTTCTACTAGCTATTGAGAAGGTAGTCTTTCTCTTTTATTTAGTTGCAACTCTTTGTGGAGAGAAGTCAGAGGGTCCGTTTTTTGCAACAAGACTTCAAGAGCCCGCAGATGGAGATTAAGGGAGATCATACACACCTATGTAGAGCTTTCAGCATGTAGATATCCATAATCGTATGTAATTCGGTATGGCCATGATGTTACGCTTCATATGCAACACCCGTATATACGCTTCTCCGATGAAAAATAAGCTATTGTTGCTGGTCCATAAATAGTACATACCTATGCTTCATACTCCGCTGCCCCTACCATACCCTAGCATATTTCACTAGAATAACTATACTAGATATACCACCTATGCTGCCTATTGTCTATTCTATGCCACTAAAATAAAGTATATTTTTGAACCATTGTAGACCACTTACTGATACTAAGTTACTGGACTCAATGTACTACTGTTCTTCTAGTCTACTAGGAGACTGCTTCATGACTATTGCACGTCTAGTACATAAATGTTCAAATTGATTGTAGTTTTTAGTATACATACTTTATAGCTCTTAATTTCTTGATGACAGTATCATAGTAGTGCAGAGTATAATAGTGCCATGGCAGACTCTAGTCTAGGGTCACTTACATAGACTAGGTTGAATGTATCCTGTTGCTTGTTCACCTGTTGTTGATACCACTGTACCACTGAACTAAACCAATACTCTAATTTCTGGAGACCAGTATGGTTAGTGAAGTCAGTAGCAGTAGCAGTAGCAATCATTATTGTAATTAGTGTGTTTAGCATAATTGTTTGTAGTAGCTATATGGCGAGTGGATGAGAATTTAGTGTTTGTCTTTGTCTACTCTCCTTGTTGTACTAATATGTACTAAGAGATCCGTCTTGTGGTCACTTGTGATACTCACCTAGAGCAGAATCCCCCTATATATCGGGTTCCCTGGACTCCTTGCTTTTGGGTATGGACTTGGCAATTGTCGAAATCCAAACCTGACTTGATCCTCTGTTGCATTTATGATCTCCTGAACGCTTGAAAGTTGAGGATTGAAGTTGTGAAGGTTGGAAGCGGAAGAACAAAGTGCTGAAAGAACATTTGTGCCCACTGAGCACTGACTAGATTGCATTGAAGGAATTCTATGGAAGTTGTAATACAAGTAGAAGAAGTATAGTTTGTAGAGGTGTTTCTAGTTCCACTCAAGCATAGATTATAATTTAAGTGGCACGAGTGTATAGAGTACTATATAGTTAGAGTACTGGAACAATTGTATGAGTACTATAGAGTTAAAGTACTATAGAGTTAAAGTACTATAGAGTTAGAGTACTGGAACAATTGTATGAGTACTATAGAGTTAGAGTACTATTGAGTTAGAGTACTATTGAGTTGGAGTACTGGAACAAGTGTATAGAGGTATTTGTTAGTACAGTGATGGAAGCATTTACCAATAATTTCCCAATGAAGTATTCATCGGTATACAACTAACACTAACAGTGAGTTCTTGGTCTGTACCTGGAGTCTCATCCGCTAACTACTCCCGAGCCAAGACCCTGATACAAGACTAGTCTGCTCCCATGCATTCCTCCCAACCGTATGAGGCTTGTCCAAATCCGGTCTACTGCTGCTAACACGTTACCTGTGTATAGTCCTGTCTCCAATGGATAATGAATTATTGTCAGTCTGGTACTGCCATTGTTAATGTTGCTGCATAGTTACCACCATAGTTACTGTTTTCGTCCAAAAGAATTTTTTAGTCAATTTCCTTTCTTGTACATCGAATAATGCTAAGTCAGTCACCTTTCTTCTACATCGAATAATGCTAAGTCAAGGTCTACAACAACCGTAACAATGAGTATAGATCTACATTTATGACAGACATTATAGTAGAACAAAGTGGTGCAGCATACACACACTGGGTAGACCAAAGAACACTAAGTTCAGGATATACTCGTCACAGATACACTACAGAGTACACAGTCTATAGTGCAGTCTATAGTGCAGTCTACAGTGCAGTCTATAGTACAGTCTATAGTACAGTCTACAGTAACTGTATAGTATAGTGTAGTAACTGTATAGTATAGTGTAGTAACTGCGGAGTTCAACACATAGGCTATTAATCTTAGGCACTCACAGTAGACTGAATTTGATAAAAATATTGGTATGCTCATAGGGAAGCATTTCCTATTATATTGGGTGAGCCTCCTAGTACTCTGCCTACCTTACATTACTTGCTGCCTGTTGTTAGGCAAGAGTCATACTGCTGATGTTGTTACCAAGAGCCTTAGTCACTGTCGATCTTCTGGGTATATACGTACATTAAAAGTCCTCAATGGTCTAGTCTACCTGGTACCTCTTGGTAGTTGTTACCACCTGAGTACTGGTCTGTCAAATACTAATCTCCAGCCCCATTTTAGGGGCATGTAGTTCATGGTGTAGCATTATGCTTGAAATAAATACAGGCTCTAGCCAAGCTAGAGGTTGGACGAGGACGAGCCCTTCGACACCTGGTGAAGGAATGCGTCTCTTTCCTTGGTGGCATAGACCTGCAAAGCGTGCTCGTCAGCAGAGCCCACGGTCTCCAAAACAACCTCGTTGATCTCCTCCACATCGTCGTGGACCTGAGGCAAGACCAAGTTCAAGATCAAGCCAATGAAACCAGTCACGGCGAAACCAGTGCTCATCACCAACACGATGGCATCAAAGAAGCCCTGCAACGACTTGTTGGGGCCAGAGTAGGTGAACACGTTTTGAAACCACGTTGGGACCAAAGTGGCTCCCAATCCGGGCAAGAGAGACGCCGTCAACAAGAAACGGTCTCTTCTGGTGAACTCGGTGGTGGAGATAATCTTGATTCCGGAAACAGCCACGGATGTGAACAAGAACGACGTCATGCCTCCTAAAACAGGCTTTGGAATCGAGACGATGGCCCCGGCAAACTTACCAAAAATCCCCATCACCACCAAGAAAAATGCACACCAGTATCCCACTCTTCTGTTGGCACACTTGGTGACGGAGATCACACCATTGTTCTGAGCAAACGTCGACATGGGTGTCACGGTCATCAAACCAGACAAGACGCCATTAATACCATCACAGAGAATACCTCCTTGGATTCTCGACTCGAACTGCTCTCCCTCCACCTCAAGTCTAGACACATCGCACGTGGCCGTAATGTCACCGGTAGCTTCCATGATCAAAGTAATGTAGACGGCCAAAAACGGCAACACTATGGGGCCGTACACCTTCAAAGGGAACGTGTGTACCCAAGGGAATGTGGCCACAGGTGCAATATCAATGTTGGCATGGGAGAAGTAGCCACATGCAGCAGCAACAATACAACCCACGAGCAAACCCACAATAACGGCACATGACTTCATGATGGGGGCACCGAATCTCTCACATACAATGATGGACAAGTACACCAAAAAACCCAAGCCCACAAAGCGGGCCGAGCCCCATGGTAACTCTTTCTTTCCGCACGTAGAGTTGACACAGTCCGAGCCACCAATCCAATCTTCAAAGCCGGTTTGAATCAAATTGGTACCAATTAAAAGCACCACCGGACCAGTCACAATGGCCGGAAACACTTTCTGGAGCACCTTGGAGGGTGAAAACGATAAAAGAATGTTGAGCAACGCGCATACAGTACCGGTAGCCAAGATATGGCCGTATGCTTCAGGACAAGGCTGTTTCACGCCGTCAATAGTCTTGCAGATTCCATTGGTGTACATCATTGGAATGGCACTGGTAACAATCGTAATGGTGGAGAAAGAAGTGCCCACCACCGAAAGCAAGCCAGTACCAATATAATATGGTGTGCCGTAGATGTGGAAGCGAGTAATCTGGATACATGATAAAATGCCCGAGGTGATCAAGGATGCAGAAACCAAGTATTCCGAAATCTGCGTGGACAAATTGGCCGTGGATGAGATGATAAGTGGAGGAGTCACCACACCAGCCAACATGGCCAAGGCATGCTGAAGTCCCAAGAGGAAGCCCAAGAATAAGGGCATATCTGAATTGAGGCCAAAGAAAGGCTGTGTTTTGGGTGCTTTTTTGGAAAAAGGCAATTCCGGCACGAAAAGGTAGCCGTAGTCGTAGTCGCCGAAGAAACCTTCGCGTGTGGTCCATTTATGGATGACTCTTCTGCCGAAGGTCGAAAGCTGGGGCTTGGAAATCATCAAAAGTATGAAGTATTAGAAAAATAGGTAGTTGGGTAAACCAGGAATATTTTGTTTCGATCCACCGGTCAGAGGCAGTGAAATCGGGAACGACAAGGGCAGAAGGTGGATCTGGAGTGAACAGAGCAGACACTTGAAAACGGCCGATGACCAGTAGAGCTATTGCACGAGAGGTGGGTGACGTCAGTGGATCACACCTGTATATATATATAAAATAGTGGAACTAAAATTTAGCAAAGAAAGCACTGGTATATAAGTACATGATGTAGTTAGACCGATAAAGCTTTATCGGTGCAGCATACAGGCAGTGCGTGCATACGAGCTTGGACGGTGAATGAGATAAAGAATATCGGGAAGCGCCGAAAGTTAGCGTGAGATAAGGCAAAGAAAGATAGCAGTCACGTGAGGGGCGAGGGGGGCCCCCCCAGGGGATCCGATTTCTATAATTTTACGTTGGGGTCTACGTTGAGTACGCCTGCTTTCCCCTGCCATTTTAGGGATGCTGGCCAAACTCTATTTTGACACTTTTGACAGCTCCAAAAGTCTTGGTGTTTGTCGAGACTTTAGCGAGTCGCAGCGCTGGAGATGTCCGCACCACGCCTATCGCAGCCGAGGCCCCAGATATGCTCCAGATCCGATGCGATAGGAAAATGGAACAGGAAATATTGATAGGAAAAGGTGGAAAAAGAAAAGGTGGTATTTATGAGAAGACGAATGAAGATGGATGGAGGTTAATTAAATGGATGATGGATGGATGATGGATGGGTGGATGGATCAATAAATGAATGCTGAATAAGAGTGAGCATTGGAAGCAGAGAATGGAAGAATGTTGGAAAATAGATCGGTTGCAGAAGATCTGGTGCAGAATGGAAATGTGCAAAATAAAAAGATGCAGAATAAAAGGATGGAATATACGAGATGATGGAAATCGGCTAAATAGGCCAAAACAAGCTCGCTAAGCGGCCCAAGTTTAAGCGGAATGCGGAGTGGAGAGGTGACCAACTGCGAAGACCTGGCAAACTTTCGCCGAGCGAACTTTCGCCGGCCGCTTCTTTTTTGCCTGCACCAATGCCGTTATCTTTTCCTCGAGCGCACGATAAAAAGCTCCACCGTCTCCTTCGTCTTCCAGGGCTATTAACCATACTCACTTTTCTATTGACACTTTTACCAATACCAAGCCATTACCAAACTCTTGATGTTTGAATCTTACTACTACTATAAATATATATACCACACATACGATTGATATTGAAATTCACTAACACCGTTACTAATTAATATGTAGACTAACCACCCATGACGGCCCTCACACTCCGTCAATACAACCACCTACTACATAGCACCACAGATGCCACATGATAACGTGTGGTAATATCACGCACCAAGTTGAGAATGTGTTATCTATTCTACCAACTGTCTTTTTTATTCTGTTGTACTTCTACTGTCCCATGATTATGTCCCATGATTTTATGTCCCACTGTCTACCTGCCTGTCCCTATTTTTGATTATCAATGCGGGAAACTGTCTACTGCACTGTCTACTGCAGTCTAATTCAATTCTCATCGAGCCAGTAGCTACTATGTAAACTCCCCGCATCTTCTTCATTTAACTAAAGCTTTAATTCTACACTATTCAGCCCATATTTCCACCAGAGTTTCCAGACTCCATAATTCTCATCAGTGCACTCATCTTCAACAAACCCTCATTTCCCCCACTTCTCTTTCTCTAGTCTACATCTCTGATGCAATGGAACCTTAAGTGCAAGACACACGAGTGTGAAGAAGTCAGTCCAAGTCGTTGGAGAATTAATATTGGTGGGCCGGTGGACATCTTTAGAATGGAAATACTCATAGTAGAGAGGGATCTGGAGTTTCTCTGGACTGAAGGTTCCGAGCTTCAACATAAAAAGCAATGGAGAGACTTCTCATATTTCTAGGCTACCGTTTTGCTTTGAATCAAGCTACTATTACTATTTATTACTCTGAACCACCACACCAAGGGTATCTTTTTAGTGTTCCTGCTCTAATCAAGGACTTTGTTTGGAGAAATCTGGGATCTTGGCCTTGACCAAGCTTTTTGTTGCCGTTTCCAAGAGCTACTGCAACACGCTCAAATACACGACGTTCCAAAGGAGTTGGTTCCCTTTCTGCTGCATTTGAAAAGTTATCCATTGATTCTACAAAGGCCCGTGTGGTCGAAGGTAAGTTGACCCAAGTCGGTGGGACTTTCTTTTTGGTGAGAGCTAACAGATTCATCATGACCGGTGAGGACCAGAAACTTGTGCAAGACCGGGACATCAAAAACACACTAATGGACCAACTGTTCTTCGGAGAATATCAATAAAAGTGTGTTGAACATTGTCAGTAACAACAGCTATTGGAGATCTCTATAGCAAGAATGGGGTTATGCATCTGCTCTCTGTAACTCAATACAAGAAAAAGAAAACTCTCTGTACCTTCATTGAGAACTAGAAATTATTAGTGTAGTGTTGGATTCTAATCATGCTTTCCTCAAGCACTGTGAGGAATCCTCCCATCAATTTACATACAAAGGTTTGGGTATCGGCAATGCTGCTTGAAGCCCTTGAACGAAATTCAATAAGGATTCAATATCATGGATACCCTTAATGTGTGGAGTATTTACTACCATCTTTAGACAAGTACTACTACTCTTACCTACATATAAGGCAATCTTCCAGATCCAACTTTCAGAATGTTGAATTCTAATGAAAGTAGGTGTGAACATTTGCTTTAGAAGACTGTGCGAAGGAGTACGAAACATTTTGTTGCTGGTTTGAATAGTTTTCAAAAACACTGTATTCGTTGACACAAACTGATAAGTCAAAACGTTTTGTACTTATTATACAGTGTTTTTTAAAACTATTCAAATGAGCGCAGCAAAATGTTCAAACCACACTAGCAAAATTAAACAAACTGGTGAGTCAAAAAGCTTCGTACTTATGACTAAAAAAATCCTAAGGCTCAAGGATTTGATATAAGCTGTTTATGTGAAGTCTTAATTCAATATTCAAAACAGTAACCTATTGAATTATTGGTTTGTTTAATTTGGTAATGTGGTTTGAATCATTTTGTTGTGCGGGTTTGAATTGTTTTGAAAAACACTGTATCATGTGAAGTTAATCTTACAGAAATGTAGCAGTATTAAGAATGTAGTCCCCAGTACAAGTGATTAACCACGAGTTACTAGAGGAGTACTTTATACCATGGTCTTTGGTTTGGGTTGGCGGATTTGGGTTGGCAGATTTGGGTGTATAGGTGATTCAGCGTATACCCAAGACGAGGTTTAGTATCCAGCCAAACCCAGCAGCACTGCCAAACTGGTTCTGTGGCTATACCAGTGACCAGACGTTCAGGTGGCTTTACCAAGAAAGCGAAGTGTGGCAGTCTGGCTTTTGTAGTATGCCAGTAATACAGTGTTTTCGAAAACAATTCAAAACAGGCCTATAAAACAATTCAAACCACACTAGCAAATTAAACAAACCAATCATTCAAAAAGTATCGTAATCCTTTCACTCCAGTTCCTTTCGGTTTTGAGCCTTGACTAATATTTCAGGACTCCTAGATTTAATACTATTCCAATATCATGGATACCCTTAATGTGTGGAGTATTTACTACCATCTTTAGACAAGTACTACTACTCTTACTATAGTCTAATACAGTAACCTATTATTATAGTCTAATACAGTAACCTATTATTATAGTCTAATATAGTAACCTATTATTATAGTCTAATACAGTAACCTATTATTATAGTCTAATAACCTATTATTATAGTCTAATATAGTAACCTATTATTTAGTCTAATACAGTAGCCTACTCCTATAGCCTAATACATTTCTTCCTGTTTGAACCAGTCTTGGATTCTTGGCCCCAGAGCAGCTACAGATTGGCTTAGAAATATCGATTACGGAATCAGCATTGGGGCTGTCCAGAAAGCTGGCGTTGAGACCTTGGTGCTCTTTCCTGGGTGGAGGCCCTGTCACCATTTTTATACTTCAACACCAAGACTGGTATGAAAACGATGTGATAGCTTTTAATGAGAGTCTTGTCCACATATCAATCATCTACCATATCTGGTAAATAGCTGATAGCATTGGGAGTATAACATCTTGTGTGACCTGAGTGTACACTCAGTGCATGGATCACGAACGAACAGCAGCTCAACTATGTACAGCAGTGCAACCCTCAGCACTTTAAGAAAAGTAACTACTCATGCCTCAATTGACACTTCATAAAACTGTCGATACCATAGCCTCGAAACTTCTACATGACGTACTGCTAAAATTATATCCCCTCGGCATTTCCAGCTAGTATTTAGAGATGAGACTCATGGAGATCAGTGCATTATGACGTAAGAGGACATTTATATTTCCAATAACACTCATACAAATAGGAGACAGTAGACAGTAGACAGTAGGTGACAGTAGGTGACAATAAGTGACAGTAGAAGACAATAAGTGACAGTAGAAGACAATATGAGACACTAGAAGACAATATGAGACAATATGAGACACTAGAAGACAATAGGAGACAAAGGAAATGAAAGGGTCTCAAATTATTACATCACCCCTCACTGGAAGTTTCAATCCTTCGGGATAATATTGAATGTCAACTGATACATCTAGCATAAAAGCTACGATTGTTAAAGATGCTATGTAGATCAATAATGGTCAGTAATGCTAGGTACTAGATCAAAAAGTAATCCCCGTTGTCTGGTGACAGATTCTAGAACTGCTTATACTATAGTCATATAGTTTATCCTGGGTCGTACCATAAATTAGTGTAGTATAACTTGGTGAGCGTTGCTATACTCTAAAACTGGATTTTGTCCTTGGCTACTCTTAAGGGAACGGAAGCTTTCTTTCCTGATGACATATTAGCAATCGTCTCAGTCGCTTCTATTATACTGTGGTACACTAAGAAATCCCAGAACACCATGTTCTCAGGCTGAGCTGGGTCCATAAATCTAGAACTTCTTCTTTAATTCATTGGTTACTGTCTCTTCCCACCCCCTCCTTTCTCTACAAGGGCGACAAGTCTAAGATGACTTCCGACCTCGGTCCTGGGAAGGTATTGGTCGGTGTGTATGTGCAGGAAAGGTGTATATGAAGCTCCAAAACATCGACCAGAACTCTGTGAGTTTATTAGACGTATTCTAAAGTACCTAATATTCCTAACTTATTATGAGCCCGCTTTGGTGCCAAAGTGTGGAGTTTCAACTGGCATCAGAGGTTTGGTATCGGTAATAGGCCACACCTCTATGCTACGGGTAACCTATACAGCCGACACACGCACGTGTCTAACAAATACATAGAGTAGTTGGTAAGCTTAAATAAACAACAGTCTTTGCTTGGTTTTAAGAAGAACCAAAGCCTATAGTATATCGCACTCTAGTATATCGCGGTCTAGCCCAGGTCTAGCCCAGGGTCTAGCCATAAATAAACCCATACCCGAATTTACAGAAAAAAAAAATATGCTTTGTTAGTGTTTACTTCTATTCTGATTGGTGCTCGGTCAGAGTAGTATAATTAATCTCTTCTGGCAGTGGTCTTATTCTACCTGTCTATTTATACGCGCAGGTATAGAGCAGTATGACCAGCTACAACCACATCTGAATTTAACTTCTTATTGTTTCGAAACATTGCGCTTCAGCTAACTCTAACTGAAGTCTAAGCGAGCCCAGATTGTTTTTCTTAAAATACTTTTAACTCAAACTTCAACTGGCACTTCTAATACCACCTCGTTTATTAGTCCATCACACATGCAGAGCGTACGAGCCATCAGGCCATCCCAACATCATACGAGGAAATCAAGCAACATTAATACTTTTGACCAAGGCATTAATTGTTCATTAGCCGAGTATGCACAGTTTACACAAAACAAATATCACAAAACAAATATCACAAAACAAATGAATCACTTAATGTAAAATACTCATGATGGGGTGTTCAGATACCGCTAATTATATGGGTGTCTCGAGAACCATAACGACTCAAAATAGTAGACCACCCAACATCCAACGTCATTCTAAAATCACTTCAATACCCTATTACTCTTTTAGTATTTAGCCTAAGTCAATATGTCTGACACTTCTATTCCCATCCATTACGGGTGATACTAATTCTGGTTCTTTTTGAGTGACTTGTTATTGGTCGATCAGATTGACAGCCACTCGATATGTCACGATCAACAGTCACATCGCAATGTAACACCGTTCACAACAATGTACCATGTTTCAGGAGTAGCGCATAGATTTCAGAAGTGGCGCATAGAATCGTATGTCATGGAGTCTTGGCTATTGTTTTAAGCTTCAAGATGAAAATTGCTCAACCCCGGGTTCAAAACGCTGGCTGTCGCACCTGCCATACTTGCAGTTTCTGCAATGCATGTCTAAGTTGCATCATGGAATGTAGAGTTTGCAGCCTTAAGGCAAATAACATGGAAGACCTCGCAAAAAGAACACAGGCACCCGGCGTAGAAGTCGTCTAAAATGCTTGGCCCTCGCTAGCTTCTCGCCTTTCCACGCCAGCCTCGGGACCCGGCCTCCGCCCGATGTGCAGGTGCAGTTGTATCCCCGTGTGTATGCACATCCCGCGCATGCCAAGAAATCGTTGTTCCAAAGCAGGCGCAAAACAAGGGCTTCCTGGTAAAAGATAGAAAAAATCCACAATACCTACTGCATATACGAGACGTTGGAGTGTAAATTGAACTTTCAAAACTTTCATTTTTATTATATTCTAGTTACGGACCCTTGCTTTGTATCCCCCCCCTCTTCCTCGTAGCAGTAGTAGCACCACATCAAGCCAGCTAGCCTCGCGAGCACCCCAAGGCGCTATCGGCACACGGCCTTCACTTGCGCTAGCAATGTGCCAGAAATACCCCATCCAGGAATGTTATAGTTTACGAGATACCCACGGGTCATGAATGCCCTTTCCTGAACAGGCAAGCTGTCACATAACCCCTGGACGCACAGCAGCCTTTGATCTGAGGCTGGTCTTGTATAGAGAAAGGCCCCAGGCTCCCGAACTGTTTGCGCATGCACGTTGGGGAAAAACAAGAATTTCTTTTTGCAGAGGATTGCAACGCTCAACTTTTCCTTTTAGCTTCTCCGTTTTCCTGTCCTGTGTTTTTCTTGCTGCCTGTGCGCTTATAATTTCACTTCTACTCATTTCACTCGGGTTCTCTTCACTTGCTCATCACTATACCTGCCCTTGACCTGAAGACCCTTTACTTGCCCACCTTGACTCCACACCAGCTGCGCCATGTTTCTCTTGGTCCGAAGAAGAAACATCCACATATTATGGATCTTGTTGCTTCTACTTATTGTGTTCAAACTACTGCTGATATCACTCCGTCCCAATGAGGGTAGTCTCAATCTTATTGACCAATTGACAGTGTCGCTCTGGTCCAACCGGGTGAAGCTGGAGATCACCGGCTCTGGCTCGGCCTTTTATAAACGCATTTCGGACTTGTTCCAAACAAAGAGGGACGGGTCCGAGGAAAACCTCTTTTGGCTCGTAGACACCGTGCTTACCGACGTCGAGACCGAGCTCAACGTGCCCGTATACTTCCGGCACCCTGTGACTGAACGGCCCAAGGTGGCACCTTTCGATCCTCGCTTCACGCTTGCTGTGTACTACCACCACCTAGCATCCAATCCTAATGCATTCAAAGAACCTGTGCCGTTCCACTGGTCCGACTGGGTCGACGTCTCGGCCATCGACCTGTACCTCTTGGCCACCAACCTGACTCAGGTGTCGTGTGAGATGTTGGACGAGCGGCCGCACCAGGACTCCCTCATGAAGAGTGAAGAGCCGGGAAAAAAACCTCCTTTGAAACAGGGAGCCTTGGACCCCAAGGAATTTTGTCGTGCTGAGACAGAAGAAGAAGCTCTTGGCTTGGGTATCGTGGTCAACAAGTTCTTTGGCCGCATGAGGCAGGAGAACTCCATCGTTGCTGGCAAGTTGTTCTTGTATTCGCTGGCCCCTAACCCATCTTCGATTATTTTCCTCACCAAAGACGGCTCGTACACGGTGGACGTTGCGACGGAAAAGAAGAATCTCTTGAACAACAACTTGGTGGACCAGTTCTTGAAAGGCTCCGATCGGGTGTCCACCATCAATACTTTGAAGGAGTTCAAGGGTCTTAAAAAGGCCGTCAAGCCGCTGGTTGATAAGGTGGTCAACTCCTACAAGATCGAGTTGAAGCAGGAGGATTTCGAGTTCAATGATCTCCAGATCTTGCAGGACTTGGAGAAACGGCAGAGATCGGGTTCGCTCACCAAGTCTGAGGCCGCTTACTTGGACTCGCTCAAATATGCTGTCAGTGTCAAGAGAAACCCTCCCAAGTACTTCAACGAGGCCCGGGTGTTCCAGAACGTATATGGAGATCACTATGATTTCCGCTTCTTCAACGGGTTCAAAATCGGCAGTCTCGAACAGGCCAATACTTTGCATAGATTACTGAGAGTGTGGCTCTCGTTCGCTCGGAAACAGGGCATCACCACGTGGATGGCCCATGGCTCTTTGTTGGCGTGGTACTGGAACGGCATTGCTTTCCCATGGGACAATGACATCGATGTGCAGGTTCCCGTGATGGACTTGCACAAGTTGAGCATGCACTTCAACCAATCGTTGATTGTGGAGGATGGAGAAGACGGTTTCGGTAGATACTTCTTGGACTGCGGAACCTTCATTGCCACCAGAGACCACAGCAACGGCAACAACAACATCGATGCCAGATTCATTGATGTGGACTCCGGGCTCTATATTGACATCACCGGCTTGGCCGTCTCCAACGACGAAGCTCCAGACCGGTACAAGGCGATGTTGCCCCAGTCGTTTGACAAAACAGGGCTCTCCAACTCCGACATTAACAAGCAGTTACAGGTGTTCAACTGCAGAAACAAGCATTTTGTGAGTTTGAACGAAGTGTCTCCTCTCGTCAAGTCGTTCGTGGAGAGTGAGGTGGCCTACATTCCGCTGCGCTTTTCCGATATTCTCACCTACGAGTACAAGGACAATGGAGTCACTAATAAGTTCTATGCCAGCCGCTTCTTTGTGCCGCAATTGAGGCTCTGGATCCACCAGGATATCTTACGGTCATTCATGCGGCACAGAACAATATGGAACTCCAAATACATTGGCGAAGACCGGAAACCGGAGCTCGAGTTTCCTGGCGAAAAGGAGCCGTTGATGGCCCACGAAATGAAGGCATTGAACATGCTCCACGAAGATGATCTTTATGCACTCTTGCATCACGATGACTTGCTAATTGACTATATCCGCACGCGAGACTTGACAGCAGTTCATGAAAATGAAATCATGAGGTTCCTTTTCGGCAAGTCCACTCAAGCCGTCTTGGACCATGCTCCAGAATTGCATCCTTTGATGTACGAGTCATTCTTGTACCATCTCAATCTGGACTTGAACACTTTCGATGCACGGGTGCAACGGTACATCAAGCTTAACGACAAATATGAACAGGAAAAGAAGCTGCAGGAAGAGGGAAAGGGGGACAAATAGTCAGGGCTAAGCGTCCATAATCATAATTCAGGTACGCCTGCTAATATCATTGCATCAATACATATTTTTACTATGCTACACTGTCTTGGGATATAATCTAATTTAACTTTAAAGACTAATAAAATACAAAACGAGACATAAAAATACACAGCGCAACGGCTAGAACAGTTCATCACTTTTCGACGTGCAAATGACACTTGGTCACTTTCTTCACGACTGAAATTAGACATGTGACCCTTTCGCACGTGATCACTTCTCATCGAGTTTTCTCCGCAATTGCTCGATCTCACGGTACGCCCTCTCCAACTCCGCCTTCAACTTTTCATTGGATGCATTGAGCTCGCTGACGGCCTGCTCCGTCAATAACTTCTCCAACGTCCATTTCTCAATGTTGTTGTTCTCATTTTCCTTCAACCGTCTGATGAACTCCACTCCACGTTGCAAGATCTGGGCCTTGTTGGTGTCTGGGGTAGGAATCAAAGCAGCCAATTCCTTGATGCCCTGGTTGATGGAGTCTCTTCTTCTTCTCTCCACCTCCTTGTGGTTCTCGCGTCTGACGCGGTGCCATTCTTCGGATCCGTGGGGTGGCTTGCTTCCGTTTTGGGGCAACGTGGTAGGCTGCAAGATGGAACTGTCTGATCTGTGCTGCGCGGCCGAACCTCCGTGCATCTGAGTACCATAGTGGTGGTTTTCATACAATCTCTGGTGCAACTGCTGTTGCTGCTGTTGCTGGTGGTGGTGGTGATGATGGAGGTGGTGGTGGTGGCTTGGTTGCTGGTGGCTCAAAGCGGCGGCAGCAGCATTGGCAGTTTCAGCGTCGCTGACCAATGAGGCTGCTGCTGCGACAGCCGCGTCTTCATCATCATGACCTTCCTTGGACTCATTTTGCTCGTTGTTTTGGTTGCCGCTGTAAGACGATTGGTCGCCCAACAACTCGGAGTCAATGGCAAGCTCCTCTTTTTTGTCGTCCTCGAGCTTGGCTTTCTTGGGTGCATCGTCGTAGCCGTCTGGGCCCTCTCTTTTGTTTACCATGTTCAGTGCGAGGGAAATTTTAAAAACGGGGGAAAATAGGGGATTTGGGATGGCAAGACTAAAATCTGTTGATTCTTGGCTTATTTGAAGTCTGGTGTGTGTGCAGCGGGTTAGAAATGTCTGGGTGGCTTTTGGGGAGCTGCAGGCTGGAACTTGTTTATCAGAACGTGATTATCTCAACGTGATACGAAAAAAGTGGATGTTGTTTGGGTCACGGGGATTTCAGCACATGCCGCTCAGGTGATGAAGTTTTTTCCCTTACCCGCACCGCGCACCCAGACTGTCCTGCACGCAACGCCCCGTGGGCCATTCAATAAATCTACTTCCCCCATAACATCATCCCACCACAGCATAACATTCGTGATCGGTTATTCCTTTGTTTCTCTACCAGATGGTCCTTTTTCACTCCTCTATTTTTGACTTGGTGCACATGCAAGGTTGTAGTCTATCACAGTCTTTCTATTGGCCTAAACAGTACGCAGTTTGGCTGGATGTTACACATTGCTCGCAAAATGTCCAGCTCTACTCCAAAGCAACGGCCTCGCACACTGTAATTAAATGACTCTCAAACCTAGCATGAATTCCATTTCCTTTAAATTAGCTTTAAAAATCACCACCACACAAGAATCCCTTTTTGGTTACCCCACTGTATTCTCCACTGTCTCATTCCCGGGTCCACTGTAAATCATTCAACAATGGCCCACGGTTGTAAATCCATGAACAAATCCTGTGAATACCCACGAGCTCGTAAATCCACACCCATATTCCGCAATCAGAAAAACATACCAACCGCTAATTATTCTGATAAATCATGATTCTAGTAATCCATAATTCTACACAATAATGAATTTAATCCTAGTGAATCAATCCTAATGAATCAAAATTCTAGTGAATCAGAATTTTAGTGAATCAAAATTCTAGTGATAATCTAGTGATAACCTAGTGACAACCCTAGGGACCATTTCCCTTGATCATTTGCTAAGGCCGAAGATTATAGCATGTATTAACCTGCTAACGCCTGTTAGCCAAAGTCCGGGCCAGGTTCCCAAGTCTGGTATTAGCTGGGTTGCATGAAGAACAATTGCAGCCTGTATGCGGCAGAGGCCGTCCCCGCCAGTCTCTCGCCTCACTGGACAAATAGCAAAGAATGTGCTCGCCCATCCACCACCGCAACCTGCAGAGAGCCATGGATTAGCCACCCATCCCTCCCCTTCCAGTCTAGCCAGGTCAAGAGTATTACCACCAACTCAACCTAAAAAGCTTATTTTACCAATGCCACATATCTAAAACTACCACGGGGTGCGCTATTTGTTTAGTCATGCAAGTGCATCATAGGCTCATGGAGCTTGCGTGAGGTTAACGTTAATTCCGGGAGGCGGTTCCGTAAGCGCATAGCGAGCTTTCTTGGGTGCGCGCATGGCCACTATTCCGGCTGTATCCAGGAAGTTTAACCCGCAAACAGCCTTTGCGCAGCCTTCGCGCAACCCTTGCGGGTCGGACTTCCCCTATGCGAATATGCCCTCGGCCTGCCCACTCTCTTCCTTGCTCGCATGCCATGCGCTTACACGATCACTCCTGCCCGATACCCGGAGTCCACTCCCATGTTATATAAGGCTTGCAGCCAGCCGCATTACTTGCTACTCTCCACTTATCATTTACTGATACAACCACTTTAACTACTTTACTCATGTCTGAAATTACTTTAGGAAGATATCTCTTTGAGAGATTGAACCAGCTCAAGGTCCAAAGTATCTTTGGACTTCCCGGAGACTTTAACTTGGCTCTTCTCGATAAGATCTACGAGGTCGAGGGTATGAGATGGGCTGGAAACGCCAACGAATTGAACGCTGCCTATGCTGCCGATGGTTACTCCAGAGTCAAGGGCTTGGCCTGCTTGGTCACCACTTTTGGTGTGGGTGAATTGTCTGCTTTGAACGGTGTTGGAGGTGCTTACGCCGAACACGTGGGTATGTTGCATGTTGTGGGTGTTCCTTCCATCTCCTCGCAGGCCAAACAATTGTTGTTGCACCACACCTTGGGTAACGGAGACTTTACTGTTTTCCACAGAATGTCCAACAACATCTCGCAGACCACTGCCTTTATTTCCGAAGTCAACTCTGCTCCTTACGAGATTGATAGATGTATTAGAGAGGCCTACGTCAACCAAAGACCGGTTTACTTGGCCTTGCCTGCCAACTTGGTGGACTCCAATGTTCCTGCTTCCTTGTTGGACACCCCTCTCGACCTTTCGTTGAAGCCAAACGAGCCTGAGGCTCAGGACGAGGTCATTGAGACCGTCACTGGTTTGATCGACCAGGCCAAGAACCCAATCATCTTGGTTGATGCTTGTGCCTCCAGACACGACTGCAGAGAGGAGGTCAGAAAATTGGTTTCGGCCACTAATTTCCCTGTGTACGTGACTCCAATGGGTAAGTCCGCCGTGAACGAGTCCAACAAGAGATTTGGAGGTGTTTACGTTGGATCTCTTTCCGAGCCTGCCATCAAGGAGGCTGTGGAGTCTGCTGACTTGGTGTTGTCCGTCGGTGCATTGTTGTCTGACTTCAACACCGGTTCCTTCTCGTACTCCTACAAGACCAAGAACATTGTTGAGTTCCACTCTGACTACACCAAGATCAAGCAAGCCACCTTCCCAGGCGTGCAGATGAAGGAGGTGTTGCAAAAGTTGTTGACTGTTGTTGACAAGCATGTTGGCCACTACAAGGAGGTTGCCGTTCCTAAGCAAAAGACTCCCGAGAAGCTTTCTGGCGACTCCAAACTTTCCCAAGAATGGTTGTGGGGAAGAGTCTCCTCGTGGTTCAGAGAGGGAGACATTATCATTACTGAGACCGGTACCTCGGCCTTTGGTATTGTCCAATCCAGATTCCCAGACTACTGTCTCGGTATCTCGCAAGTGTTGTGGGGATCCATTGGTTACACCGTGGGTGCTACCTTGGGAGCTGTGATGGCTGCACAAGAAGTTGACCCCAAGAAGAGAGTCATTTTGTTCGTGGGAGACGGTTCCTTGCAATTGACCGTGCAAGAAATCTCCACCATGTGCAAGTGGGAAACCACGCCATACTTGTTCGTGTTGAACAACGACGGTTACACCATTGAGAGATTGATCCACGGTGAGACCGCAGCCTACAACGACGTGCAGCCATGGAACAACTTGCAGTTGCTTCCTCTCTTCGGAGCCAAGAAATACGACACCATCCGTGTGTCTACGGTGGACGAGGCCGAGAAGATCTTCAACGATAAGGAGTTTAACGAGAACTCCAAGATCAGAATGGTCGAAGTCATGTTGCCTAAGATGGACGCCCCAATCAGTTTGGTCAAGCAGGCCGAGTTGTCATCCAAGACCAACTCTGAGAGTTAGTCGGACACGCAAACATTGCATGTATAAAGAATTGATGTTAAAAGTAAAGTAATGACTGTAGACCATCTGAATAACTAGGAAAAAAAACAAAAAAAAAAACTGAGTGCTCTTGGAAACATAAAAACAACTAGCAGAACCCGAACACTGTAGAATAATCGTGAAACAACTAAAAAATTGAATAACTGAGTATGACGAAGCGAGTACATATAGTGGTATTAGACTGAGAAACTGTGGTGCATCACCCGCATCGGTTTTCGGACGGGCCGATAAGATCCAGCACTCCATACACTTACCACACCAACCGCTACACCAAAGCCATAACACAAAAAAAAGACCCCCAAACAATGCATCCCCGTCCCCGTATTTATACCCAGACCTCTGTACACAAAAACAACCCTAGCTGCAGGAAGGCGTCTCCCCCAGTGCCCCTAGTGGCATCGCTATCAGATCCATCTACGGCCCGACAAAACCGCTGTACTGCAGACAACCACGCCCGGCCATGCACGCTAGCACGCATGTCTGCTCCACACCAATCTGTCCTCTAAGCCATTCACCAAGCTGCAATGATGCCCATGGTCTTGAGAGCGTCTAGGATACAGGCGACATGGGCAGTGGATAAGCTTCTGCTCCATAGGCTTTCGACCTTACCACACAGTCGTCCTCTCATATCGGGCACCTATTCTCGACAGGCGCTTGGAAGTATAGCTGGGAAGCGGTGTTTCCATGGGAACACAATCTTGAATAGAGAGAATGTGACAGTGAAACCAAAAAGGGACACTCCAAAACTTTCTCGAGAAAAGCACCTGGCTTTCTCCAATGACTCCCAACAGAAGTCCACTTCATGGACCTTTTTCGGCCGTAAAGTGCTGTCGTCAGAGACCAAGATGCTTCGGTCATTGCTAGTGACATTGTGGCCCAAGAGCAAGCCCAGTTTCCGGTTCCGGGTTGTTTTGGCGCTCGTGCTCTTGATTGGCTCCAAGCTCTTGAATGTGCAGGTACCATTTTTCTTCAAACGCATTGTGGATGGCATGAACATAGATTGGACTTCGGACGTGGGGACCGTGGCCTCCGTTATGGGAGCCATGATTCTTGCGTATGGAGGTGCTCGGTTTGGAAGCACGTTGTTTGGCGAGCTCCGGAACGCAGTGTTTGCTCTGGTGGCCCAGTCGGCCATTCGCCGGGTTTCTAACAAAACCTTCAACCACTTGCTCAACATGGACCTCGCCTTCCACCTTGTACGCCAAACAGGCGGCATTACGCGGGCCATTGAGAGAGGAACACGGGGAATCAGCTTTGTTCTCAGTGCCATGGTTTTCCATATAGTGCCCATCACGTTTGAAATCGGCGTGGTGTGCAGTCTTTTGACCTACAACTACGGCATTGCCTATGCTGGCATGACGCTCGTGACTCTAGCGGCCTACTCGGCATTTACCATCATCACCACCGCTTGGAGAACCAAGTTCCGGCGCCAGGCGAATGAGGCCGAGAACCAGGCTGCATCTGTGGCCTTGGACTCGTTGATCAACTTTGAGGCTGTCAAGTACTTCAACAACGAGAGCTACCAGTGTGCGAAATACGATAAGGCTTTGATCAAGTACCAGGATGCATCCATCCAAGTGGCCACATCCCTAGCGTATTTGAATGCAGGCCAGAGCTTGATCTTCACGCTGGCCTTGACTGCCATGATGTACATGGGCTGTAATGGAGTGGCCAGTGGCAACTTGAGTGTGGGAGACTTGGTACTTATCAACCAGTTGGTGTTCCAGCTCTCGGTGCCTCTCAACTTCTTGGGCTCTGTGTACAGGGAAATGAAGCAATCGTTATTGGATATGGAGAACCTCTTCCAGCTTCAAACCCATGAAATAGAGGTGAAAGATGCACCCGACGCCAAGCCTTTGGTTCTCGACCCAGTGAGGCCAGGAACAATAACCTTCGAAAATGTCACTTTTGGCTACCACCCTGAACGGCCCATCTTGAAGAACTTATCACTTTCCATTCCAGCCGGCGAGAAGGTGGCCATTGTTGGTCCGTCTGGCCTGGGCAAATCCACGATTCTGAAGCTTGTGTTTAGGTTCTACGAGGTGCAATCGGGAAGAATCCTCATTGATGGCCAGGATATTTCCAAAGTTACGCTTGATTCGTTACGCAAGGTCATTGGTGTTGTTCCTCAAGACACGCCCCTCTTCAACGACTCCATCATCGAGAACATTCGTTACGGACGCTTGGACGCAACCGATCAGGAGGTCAATGAGGCTATGGAGAAAGTCAATCTCGATAGACTTGTCAAGGACTTGCCTGACGGTATGCAATCCATAGTTGGAGAACGAGGGCTCATGATTTCTGGAGGAGAAAAGCAGCGCTTGGCTATTGCTAGACTTCTACTCAAAAAGGCACCCATCAAGTTCTTTGACGAGGCAACCAGTGCCTTGGATACTCATACAGAACAGGCCTTGTTGCGGACACTTCGGAATGTTTTCACAGCTGATCGGTCCACCAATATTCTGATTGCTCATCGGTTGAGGACGATTGCTGATAGTGACAAGATAGTAGTATTAAACGCAGGCCAGGTGTGTGAGGAGGGTACGCACCAAAGCCTATTGGAGAAAGAGGGTAGTCTCTACTCTGAGTTGTGGAATATCCAAGAGAATTTGGAGATAGAAGGGATTGAGGTCGACGGAAAGCAAAAAGATGCTTGAGGTCGACCTGCGCATATATAAACATATATATAGTATTTACAAGATATCAGCATAATAGCCGGCAATCACCTTCTTCTCTTGGCCTTCCTCCTCGAGGTTGCTCATTCTCTGTTTGAGCTTATGGTCAGGTAACGAAGAGCACTTGGCCTCGACAAACGACTCCACGTCCTTGGGTCTGTATTGCATCACCTCTCCCAAAACCAAGTTGGTGATGTTGCCCACCGTAATGCCAATTTGCTTGGACCAGTCGGAGCCTTTGCGAAGAGATCTCTTGACCCACAGGTCATAGTTGACCTTATACCAGTTCCAGAGCATTTCCTTGGCTTCGGGTCTTTCTTCGTATTTAAACCCGATTAATGCCAACTCAATCATCTTGGAGTCGATGTTGGTGTTGACAAAATGGAGTGTTTTCGTCAACAACTCTTGTTTCTCGCAGAACGAGAGCGAAGACACTGCGGCAGTTTGTACGTCTTGCGCCGATGCATTGGTATGGTTCAAGTACGACACAATGGAGTTCTTGGAAAGAGCAAGCACTTGCTTGTATTCGCCCAAAGAAGCCGTGGCCATCGCCACGTTGAACATCAGCGAGAGAAGTTCCCGTGGAAGGAACACCTTGCTAACGCCTGAACTCACAAAGCTCTTAAAGAGTTTTTTACACAACAGACGGGCCTCTTGGTCGTGACTAACGAGTTGAAGCACGATATTTCTCACCTCAAACTCAACAGTGTTGTAGTTACCTGGTGACACTTCGAAAATCGAGTTCCAGGAGCCGATCTTCTTCATGAGTTTCAATCCAAAGGCCTCGATCCATGTTTTGAACTTCGTATAATCTGTGAAGTGGAGGAAGATCGACTTGACAACCTCAAGATACGCCAACAACCACTTGAGAACCTCGTAGTTTATGATCCAGGATTCATTGCACAAAGAGTCAGCAAGGTTCATGAGAAAAACGAGCTGGTTGGACCCAAATAATGAAGAATCCTGACTAGGCGCTGGCTGACCCATTATTTTTCCGTAGTCTTTGATCAAGCCTACCAAGCCTGTAGGCTCGATTTTGTTCTGGGATGCATTCTGGGTGATGATCTCTTGGATCTTAGGCGAGAAGACTGTCTTGTAGTAGAACTGGTTCTGGAAATTCATGCTAAGAAGCTGCGCAGGAGGAATATCCAATTCCATCGACCGGTCTGTCAACATCAAATTCACAAATTTCTCTTGACCATCATCATTCAACACCTTCATTGCCAAAGGAACGTGGAATGGCTGGTTTTCTAGCTGGAGGTCATTGACATTGTCATTGAAGAAGAACCTGTTTTGCTCGATGTGAAGCTTGCCATTCAACTCCTTCACTTTCAAATATGGAAATCCAGAGTATCTAACCCAAGAATGAACAAAGGTCAAAATTTCGTAGGAAGATTTGTCGTTCATGACACTCCAAATCTCAAATGGTTTGATGGTTTGAAACCTGAACTTCTGAATCACCTCGCCAAGTGCCTTGAAAAAGCTTGACAAGTCTTTTTCATTGTTCTCCATCTGGAACAATACAGCGACCATGTTAATGAGGATCATACCCTTCTCATAGGTGTTCTTTTCAACAAAGTCATTGGTTCTGGACTTGAACGTCAAGGAACCTTTCTTTTTCTGCATGGTTTCATGAAGGCTCGCCACAGGAAGGTTTGCAAAAGAATCGCTGTCCATGAATTCTTGCATAGAATCCAGTTTCGACTGGATGTAATCAGACGAATCAGATGGGTCGAGGGAGGCCACCGAAAGGATATAGTTTCCAATGAAAGTGGCAAATGCTTCAATGAGCCACAGGTACTCCCACTCGTCCACAGTCACCAAATTACCAATCCATTGATGGGTCAATTGATGGGCAATGAGTTGTCTGACTTGCTTCTTCTTCTCTTCAGGTGCAATGATTTCGTCAAGGAGAACAATATCTCTGATCACAGTGATCATGGCCCAGTTCTCCATGGCAGTATCGCTAAGAAAAGGGAGAAGAACAAGATCAAGTTTCTCCAAGGGAAATGGGCAACCCAAAGTTTTCTCGAAAATCGGGAGCAATTCTCTAATTACACATAAGGCATATTGCACTTGCAGAGAGTCTCCTTTCGTCACGTAGGCCTGTACAGGAACGCTAGTTCCATCTTGGGCAGGACACCTCTCAAAGTCACCCACCACAAAGCCAAAAACTGAAGGAGCTATCGGAGGAGTAGTTTCAAAAGTGAACTTCGAGTCTTCAGACATGTCAATGGTTTCAACCGACGCTAGCTTGGCATTTGAAATGGCCTTAAAACTCGACTTGGTGGTGATTGTGAGAGTTATGGGCACTTTATGAATCAACTCATCAATCACAGGGAAAAGCATACGGCAGCCAAACGGCTGCGTATGAGTTGCAATGACAAAGTTGTCAGATTTGCCCTCCACGGAGTCCGAGTAGTTTGTTTTGAAGATGCCAAACGTCTCGTCTTTGTATGTCTTGATGGGTGTGATTGACCCCATGTAAGAAATCGTGACTTTGTCCACATTGTCGAAGCTGGTGTCTGTACCAACTATGATGATTTGGTTTTCACGTTCATAGGTCACCTTCAACTTGACATCCAGGCCATCCTTAAGATACAAGATGGCGGAGGTGATGATGAGTTTATGTGCGTGTAAAGCCAAGGAAAAAGGCACATCCAGGCCAGCGGAGTGGGACGGATTTGTAACAATTGGAATCGTCACAAGGCCCAGAAAATTAGGCTTCTGGTGGCTGATTTGGACACATGGCGCATATGAGGCCGGGATGAAACGGTTAGTTAAAGTCAATGGGGTTATGGAGCCCATGGCTTAGATAGTGGAGTTTGGAATTTCCTGGAAGAATGAAGGAGATCGGAATGTCCTGAGATTATGCAAAGGAGTTTAGAACAAGAGAAAATTTGGTCTGTGCAAGCCGGGTCACGTGCCCGACGGAATTGGTCCACCAGCACTCATCGTCAAGTGCAAAAGGGATGCACCATTGAAACGTCATCATGCTTGATGTATCGTGATTGGATTGGATGCAGTTCCTAAAAATATCAACAGCTGAAACATTTTCTTGAAACAAAGCTCAGACCCTGTGTCAGCATTCAAACAAGCGTGCGAGCGCGAGGCGCAGCCTTAATAAATAGCAGAAGCAAACCGCTGCACATGCGGAATTTTTCCCAAATGAATGTTTCCCAAGGGGAACACTATCGAACCGAATTTCTTCTTTAAGGTCCGCCCCACCAAGAGGCTGACTCAAGCTAACAATGGGATTGCAAGGGTGCGCGAAAGTCACCTGAAAAATTTGGTTGCAAAATGATCAGCTGAGTACACGCAGAGCTTTTCAGAACGCGGAATATCGCCTCAAGAAAAACATTCGTGGGTATGAACACTGGGAAAAGGCTATGACGACTCAAGGAATGGAGCGAGTGTTTGGAGGCGCATATTAGTCTCAAGCACCAGGTGTTGTCGGTTGCCAATCCGCGCACAGGCGTATCCAGCGTGTTTTTTTATTTAGCAGGAAATACAGGAATCTTCTTCAAAATCCTGCATTCAGTGAGGTGCACCTACTGAGAAACAAACGCCTGCATTGACGGGAAGACGCCAGCTTTTCTCAAGAAGCCAGCGTGAATCCAGGAGACATTCGCGCACGGGATCCGTGACGGTTTCCCGCATGGCACTCTGCAGAATTCCTGTAATTGTCACTCAAAAGGATATGGTTGAGTCATAACACGCGAAAATCTTGGCTTTCCCACTTGGGTAACCGCGTTTTCGTCAGCCTCGTGAAAGTGGTTGGGCTGTAACCATCCATGGTTTGTCGCAGAATAGATTTTGCTAAGGAAGACGCAAGTCTAGCAAATGTGAAACAAGGGATCAAGAAATAGGCAAGCTCAGAAAAGTCTATATTTGGTTCGATGCAAAGGGACACCCTACTTTCCAAAAATAAAGAAAGGAACTTTAGGCTTGCATAGAGAAAGTATAAGTATCCAGCAGCAACAGGCATTTGCCCATTCTGACACCACTCACGAGTTAGAATTCCCAAACAATCGCCCTCTGACGACACATGTGAAAAAGTGTAGGTTATATTGTTAAAGAACGCTTTGTTTTGGCCGGTATTCAAACCTTAACTAACCGGTCGAGAAAACAATGCAACGGTTTTGAGCGCCGAACCTATTGGGCATAACAGACGGATTGTTCGCAGTAAAACGCTTATTTGTACTTTCTGTAATCGACTGAGACGTTGCTTGGATCAGGAAGCGGTTGCATGGAGGCGCATTTTGGCGCATGCATGGCAGAATGATCTGAAACGTATAAAATCAAGCTCATTCCGTAGCCCCCGTTTCTGGTGTTACCAATTTTATACTAGTACAACATGACTGTTAGAGACAAGATTAAGAGAACTTCCAGATTGTTTATGAAGCCTGCTAGCGACAAGGACGTGTCTGAGTCTCAAACTGCTCAAGACGCTGGAAGTGTCACCAAGCTGGACCCCCCAAAGAAGTCGGCAGATTTCGAGGACGCCAAGGCTTCCACCACTGATAAACCAGTGTCTGTGGCTGACAGTCTCGAGGCCAGTGCTGAGAAGAAAGATGTCGAAGACAAGGTTCAGAAGGAGGCTGAGAAGATTGCCGCTGCTGCCAGTGTTGAGAAGGAGGACGAAGTTCTTGCCGTTCAAGAGAAGGCTACTGAGAAGGATGATGGCTTGGTCGAGAGAAGAAAGAGCTTTTTCAAGCGTAAGCCTACAGTCAGAAACAAGGAAGGCTCTTCCGAGGAGGGTTTCAGCAAAGAGTTGAAGAAGTTGCAGAGAGTACTCAGCAAAGTGAAGAGGCAACCAAAGAAGGCCGCCAACAAGGCTGCAGAGGTTAAGGATGAAGCTAAGGAAGAGGTTAAGGAGGCCGAAGCCAAGGCTGCTGCCGCCAAGGCTGCTAGTGAAAACGCCACAGCAGTTGAGGCTGCCAAGGGTGAGACTGTGGCCGTTACGTCCGCGGACGATGCCAGCCCTGTGGTTGTGGGCAAGAAGCCCGCAGATGTGAAGGAGACTGCAGAGGCAGTCGTGGCTGCTCAAAAGTAAGCACAGCAGACATGACGGTTTTTGCAGAAAGATACAGGCGTTAATTATAATTGTTTTCCCAAACGTGCTTTGCCTGATAGCTAGAAGATAGAAAATGCTGTTTAATTTGATACTAATAATTCACGCCCTCGCGAGTTGGGAGATATTTGCAGCACGGTTGTAATTGTCCTTCGGCTAGCGACCGCCGTGTGTACAGGCTGTTTGAGGTTAGACGCGGCTATTCGTGGTAAGGTGCATGCGCCAGGGCGTGATAGCAGGACCCGGCTGACTCTAAAGCTGCAACCCAAGCCCTCCGTAGCGATACCTTGTACAATAACCCGATTAGTAACACCAATATTGGCTCTTACAATCGCCATTATCTCTACTTCACTACATGGCTGTGCAGCACGCACCCCCCCCTTGTCTCAATGGGCTTTTGCTGGTCACCCCTTCACGGCGCGTGCCCGTGAGTATGCGGTATGCTTATCACTCCAACAATGGTAGGAGCACTGCCACATCAGCCACACAACATACCCGAAGAAGTTGGACCAAGGAATGTGTCCATTCTGGGAATTCGTGTATAGGGCAAACTGCTCTCTCTCACTCCAACTTTTCACATCCTCCCAATTCGATGTCTGGGCCAGGCCTTCGTAGCGTAGGTGACGGAAATCCACCCGGACATTCATTCACGCGGTAGTGCGACGACGAAACAAGTTTGCGGTAGCCCTTGTCACAAGTTGATGAAAAAATTTTCGAACCTTTAACATACTCGAATACCAGCCCGTGTATTTTTTTTTTTTTTCTTCTATTATTTTTGTCCTGAGCACAAAGAGAGGCTACTTTGGGGTCTAGCATCTTGCATTCACTTATCCTCCTCTCTATCAATCTTTTGGATCTACTTCCGCATTCCGCTCTGTGTTTTGATCTTCAGCTCCGGATTTTTTTAAGCACCATCACCTCTTTTTAAGAGCTCCACCTTCTCTAATAGCTTGACCTTCCACCGGTATCCCGCTGCCGAGATTATTACGTGTGTGTTGTCCTACGCTGTGCATCTACAGTCCTATTCCATTTGTTGGCGCTGACTAATCCCAGTGTCTATCCGGAGCCTCTATTATGAATAATACGGTGTCCACAATCCCCACTAGAGCCAAGATGATGGATTTAAGAGTCGGAAAGAAATACCGCATCGGCCGCAAGATCGGTTCGGGTTCGTTTGGTGACATTTACTTGGGCACAAACATCATTTCTGGCGAAGAGGTCGCCATCAAGTTGGAGAACGTCAAGGCAAAGCATCCGCAGCTAGAGTACGAGGCCAAGGTCTACAAGGCCTTGAGTGGCGGTGTGGGCATTCCTTTTGTCAGGTGGTACGGTACCGAATGTGATTACAATGCCATGGTCATTGATCTCTTGGGTCCTTCGCTAGAAGATCTTTTCAACTACTGCAACCGAAAATTCACATATAAGACTGTGTTGCTATTGGCAGACCAGCTCATTTGCAGAATCGAGTATATCCATGCTCGTTGCTTCATCCACAGGGACATCAAGCCCGACAACTTCTTGATGGGCATTGGCAGACGTGGTTCGCAAGTTAATGTGATCGATTTTGGCTTGGCCAAGAAGTATAGAGATCCCAGAACTCATTTGCATATCCCTTATAGAGAAAACAAGAATTTGACGGGAACTGCCAGGTATGCCTCCGTCAATACTCATCTTGGAATCGAGCAGTCCAGACGAGACGATTTGGAGTCTCTTGGCTATGTTCTCATTTACTTTTGTCGTGGTTCTTTGCCTTGGCAGGGCTTGAAGGCGGTCACCAAAAGGCAAAAGTACGATAGGATCATGGAGAAGAAAATGACCATTCCAAATGATGTTCTAACCAAAGGATTGCCGGGCGAATTTTTGGAGTACATGAATTACGTCAAGAACTTGAGATTTGATGACAAGCCAGATTACCCTTTTTTGCGCAAGTTGTTCAGAGATTTGTTCAAAAAGGAAAATTATAGATATGACTATGTCTTCGACTGGACCCTTTACAAGTTCCAGCAGGAGAGGCAACGGGAGCAATACAAGTCTGGCGACGGGCAGAATGAGCAGGGTAGAGCGCAAGCTCAGCCACAAGTCCAACAAAACTCCACCATGTTCGTCCAAGGCCAAACCCAGGGCCCACCTCAAGGTCAAGTCCAACCTCAAGCTCCAACACAAGCACACCACCAGCTTCATCAACACGCATCTCATCCTCAAAACCAGCATTTACAGCAGTCTCAACAACTGCCGCAACTCCAGCACCTACAATACCAGCAAGGTCAGTCGCAAGTCCCCCAGACTGCAGCGAAACAAAACCCACAACCTAACCAGTCTAAACCCGATGAGGTGACAGACGGGGATTTGGGGGTCTTAGAGTTGTTGGGAATGCATGACAGGGTGGAAAAGATCCGCAACTTAAGACGTGATATTGACTTACGAGAAATGTTGGGGTACCATGATGAGGCGGCCGCCATGCGTGAGCAAGTTCTACAGATCGCCAGATTTGAAGACAAGCCTGACCGCGAGCAATTGTTGAACCAGGTTGAAGCTCACCGTACTTCTGCTGCTAATGCCAATGCCAATGCAAATGCAAACTCCAATGCAAATGCTAATGCTAATGCTAATGCAAACCCTTCTTGGATCTGATGAGTTAATTTTATATTTGAAGTATGGAACCTATTCAAGTAGTAGTGAGTGATTAGTCGACATTGTCCTCAGCACTGTTCTTGAGCTGCTTAGTGCTTTTGGCAGCTTCCTTGTTGTCCATCTGATTGTTGAAAACAGCACCCAAGAAATCGAAAATATGCTTTCCCTCCTTTGTAGCCCCAGAGCCGCGGAACGTGTCAAGGAACTCGAAAAACCCATGGAACACGTTCTCTTTGGTCTCCTCTGCATAGATCTTGTCGTAAATGTTCTTCATCTTGAACGCATCCATTTCCTCCTGGTATTTGGAAAAATTGACCTCGTTGTAGCCCATCTCAATCAAACGAGGGTTGTAGGTTTCATACACGGGGCACTCGAGAAGCAAGCCCAAAGCAGGAGCCTTGGGAATGTTGATTTTGGCAGGGCCAAAGCAGTCGGAAATCCGCGTGATTGGACACCCGGTTCTCACCACCAAACAGGCCATGCAGATCATCTTTCTGATCTGATGCAACATGAACGACTGGCCATGGATCTTAATGGAAACCCACTCCGTGCCCTCGATAATGAATGGCTCCGAGACCGATGTTCCCTTCATGTATCTTCTGGCACTAGGATCGTTGTATGTCTTCTGCAAGGTGAAGTTGTGGAAGTTGTGGGAACCCTCATATTGCTTCATGGCATCTCTGAACAACAGGAGCTTCTCAGCATTGACTCTGTAGCCTCTTCTGCACTCGTTTTCAATGCCCCGAACCCGTTTCACAAGATTTCCCCATTCAGACACCTCGCCATCTTCGTTGTAGTACTCCTTCTTGATTTCCTCGTTTTTGTCGTGATCAAAGGTGGACTCTGCAGTTTTCTCAAAAACCAGCTCCAACTCAGCCTCAGTCACTCCTCTCTCCACCATGGTGGCCTTGGTTTGTGTCCACCACTCGGTATCTGAATCATCACGAAGAACCCCAGGATGTTCTGCTCTGCTGGCTTCGATCAAGTTGTACAAGCTGCTCTTGGGTCTAGGTGGAAGCAAACTGTGGGTGGGAAGAAGGTACTCGTACACTCTAGAGGAGCAGAGCTTGCGGCAGTCAAAAGCCCTATTGGTACGTTCAATCCCCCACACTCGGATCTGCAGAGGCAAGTGGGAGTTGATCTTCTGCACAATGTCCCCGTCCTCAATGATCAACTTGCACGAGACAACGTTTCCTGCGGCGTGCACACCCTTATCTGTTCTGGCGGCCCGCATGAAGCCGTTCTTCTTCAAATCCGTGGAGTTCTCCTTGGAAATGGCGCCTGCAGCGGCAAATGCCTTGAAGATCTCGCCTTCAATGGTCCTGACATCCGGGTTGTTCTGGATCTGCATTCCATTGTAGCCAGTGCCACAGTAACCAATCATACAGGCGACTTTTTTCTTGGGTCTCCGTTCGGAGGTTTCGATTGGGTTGCCATCTTCGTCCACTAAAGGCTTCCAGTCACTATGGGGTTAGTATGGCTGTTGGGCATGTAATGTATACATAGGCGTAAAAACGACTTACCTACGAGGTCGTGCGTTCTCTCTTGGAGACAAACTTGGGCTTGGCATCTTGGGCCGGCTTGGTCCTTTTGGAATCATCCACTGGCGTAATTTGATCCACAAGCTCATCGTTGGAGCGTTTTTCCTGGGTCATGTCGTTGTGTTGAGGAGTGATGATGCTCGCGATTTCTGTCGCTGAGCTATGCACTCTGGCTGGAGGGGTCAGGAAGAGCTACTCTGGATGCGATGTGGATAGGACATTGGAGAATACGGAGAATATAGATGAATATGAAACCTGCGATGGAATGGAGAAATGAGGTGCTTAGGCTTTGGATTTTAGTAGTTTTTTTTGGTTAATTGGAATCACTGGTCAGATAGACTCTTGTACTGACTTCATATATATTTCGCAGCCTATGGGCAGAAATGGTAGAGACTAAAAAGACTTGCTAAAATCACGGTTTGGTCCTAACACTCCAAAAACAATACTAACCATTTAAACTGCCAGGAAAAAGAGCCCCTCCCATTCTCACCGTTTTCTAACCTCCCTTCTGAACCATTCCTCTTTACTATGGGGCCAGAGGGCATCACGCGCACGTGACCCAGCAGGCAGCACGAAAAAATTAAAAATTTCAAGCTCTACATCCCAAGCATGAGATCTTTGACAGAGGAAGAGACCAAGGTGGTCTTCGAGAAATTGGCCAACTACGTGGGAAGAAACATCTCCTTCTTAATCGACAACCCCACAAACCCCCATGTCTTTAGACTACAGAAAGATAGAGTGTACTATGTCCCCGCAGATGTAGCCAAGTTCGCTGCCTCCATCGCCAGAGAGAAGTTGATGTCTCTCGGGACCTGTTTCGGCAAGTTCACCAAGACGGGCAAGTTCAGGTTGCACATCACAGCATTGCCTTACTTGGGGCAGTACGCCAAGTACAAGGTGTGGATCAAGCAGAACGGAGAGATGCCCTTTTTATATGGAAACCACGTCTTGAAAGCACACTTGGGCAGAATCTCCGAGGATATTCCCGAGCACGCCGGTGTCATTGTTTACTCCATGAGTGATGTTCCTCTTGGCTTTGGAGTTTCCGCCAAGTCCTCGCTGGAGACCAAGAACATGCAGCCTATGGCCATTGTCGCATTCAGACAAGGTGATATCGGGGAGTACTTGAGAGAGGAGGACACTTTATTCACCTAGTTTGCATCCACCCCGTCATCATATCCAGACACTGTACCATTAGCATAATACATGAACACACGCACTAGCTTGTAGTCCGACCTCTTTTCTTGCTGGGTTCTCTATTTGTATATACACGCGAGTTAAAACACTCTGTTGTTGACCTTCAACAAATGCCCAGGGTTTCCGCCTGACACAAAGTATGTTGATTGCATAATTTTTTCAAGCTGCTGCTCAACGTCCTCACATCCGGCAAACTCCCCCACCTTCCTGGTGCTGGTGCTTCCGTTGTCGTTGTGGAATGACTGTTTGCTTGGGTAGTCTCTGACTTGTAGCGCACCAGCTTCCGTCCAAAACTTCAACAACTCACGGGCCTGTTCCTTGGTGAATTTCTCCACCTTGAAAGGCTGAACTCCTCCGTTCTCTCTCATGGTGCGTGCATATTCAATATCACACTGGTGGATCTTGTCGTAGAGGTTAAACTCCTCCAATTGCAAGCCTGTCCTCAAGGTCTTGCTGTCACCATTGTCCTTACTCTCGGAAATCAAAACACCACCATTTTGGAACTCTAGGTTGCCGCTCACAAGATCCTGGATCAATTTGCCCAACTCGAACTCCGTGAAGTGGATGGGTTTCATGTTGGGGTGGAAGTACGCAGTATATGGCTGAGCCACCAAGCCCGAGAAGTTGTCCACGGAGGCTAGCACGGGGAACCTGGCTGAGTGTGCCTTGAGCTGGTTAATGAAGAATTGAAAAGCACTGGTTGGTCCCACCACTCCAAAGTCGTGGTTGTGTAAGACGAAGTCATAGAGGGTGTGCTCGTCTTTCTTCAAGTTGTACTGCACCTTCTTAGCGGTAAAGGACGAGTCTTCCGTAAGAGGCATCTTCTTGAATACGTCCTGGTTGGCTGCACGCAAGCGTTGGATCCATCTCTTGGTGTTCATTGGTTGGTGGTAGAAGTTGGCCTTTTGGTTGAACACATAGTCACTTGTTCCGTCGACGATCTTCTCCGCATGGTCCATGTGTAACAACACCACATCGCCTTTATATTTGGAAAGAGCAATGGCTTGTGCTTGTGCAAGCAAAGTGGACTTCCCTATGCCCTTTTCTCCCACCAAGCATACTCTGTTGTTGCGAGAGGAGCCGTCTAGCTTGGAAATGAACTCGTTGGTGAGGTTTTTGGTGTTCTCCGTGACCATGGACAATGGCTCTTTGAAAAGCTCATGATGCTGGTATTTCTTGAAGGACCCCAAATCATTGAGTGCCTTCCTAGACTTGGGGTTATAGACAGCCACCTTCGAGTCCAAAGAAGCAAGCGAATCCACCGTAAGCGTCCCCAAGTTCAAGCTGTCTAAATCAGCAGCTAGTTTCTCGTAGTTCAAAGCTCTGACTGCATCACGGAACTTCAAATGGGTCACACCACCTTTTTGGGTCTTCTCCCTGGTCTCTTTCTTGAAGCCGACCTTAATTTTTTTCTTTCCGGCGGCTGCAGGAGCAGCAAGACGAGCTGCAGATATGGCGAACAGTCTTGCGCCAAGAGACAAACTGGCCTGGCGGGCGGCAAAGCGTAACATGTAGGGTGTAACGTAGTGAAGAGAGTGTGAAAGTATGAAATTTTTCGACCGCGTCACGTGATACAGGTGCACCCATTTAGCACGATACCATCAACACACAGTGTGTGAAGAAGGTGAAACCCAGTGGAGCTATAGAGAAAATAGAATGTGTTTGTGAATGTGCTGAAGTAGAATTTTAGTGGGAAACCCGTGAAACACTTGAAACACACATGAAACACACATGAAACACCAGTGAAACAGTACTACAGTATTTACAATACTTCAATAGGTGATTCCAATTTTTGAAAAAGAATCCCCAGCATTTCACTTCATCAATCTACTCGATTATACCAAAGCGTGTGATCTATATGTAAATGGAGGTATAAAAAAGTGCCATTGAGTGTTTCTGGAGAGCGAGCCAAAGCCCTAAGCACTGCATTCTACACCGGCAAAAATTTTCGTGCGCACTTTAAAAAGGCATCTCTGAGAGCGGAGTCCTTTCTTCTTCCACCATGCTAAAAACATGGCCCCGGGTTAATGCATTGCAATACCTTTGTAGAAACTTCCAGTTGCGATGTTACTCCAAAAGCAAAAACAATAGCAAAAAGCAAATGATCAAATCTCGCAGTGGCCGGCGTCTTGATGCCAAGCCCACCGAGGTCAATGACAATAAGAAGCCCAAGGTGTTTGCTTTTGGCAACTTTGCGGCGCTTAAACGGCCGGAGAAGAAGCAAATCGAGAGGTCGGAGAATGTGATTGAGAAAATCACGTCTTTTGATTCGCTTCGAATTTTTCCTTCTGTTAGGGTGGCCATGATGAAGGAAATCAAAAACTCATATATCATGAAAAACACCTACATCAGCGACAAGGATGACTTGCATCTTCAGCCGTCGCCCGTTCAAATCGCGGCCATCAAAAAAATCAACCAGCCGCGCAAAGTGGCTGCTCATAAGCTCGAGCAGGCAGGAAATCCGCTCTTGCATGAAGTGATGGAGGAGAATGAGCGGAACAGGCTCAAGATCTTCACGGTGGCTGCCGAAACTGGTTCGGGAAAAACCTGGGCCTACCTTGCGCCAGTGCTCTCGAAATTGATAGAAGAGGAATACGCCGTTTTTTCAAATAATAAGAAGATGCAGGGAAAGACCAAGAACTTCCAGCCGGTTCGTGCTGTTATCTTGTTGCCCACCCACGAATTGGTCAATCAAGTGTATGAGACGGTGAAGTTTGCCTCCACTGTGCCTCTTGAAGTGACCAAGGATTACATTCCGGAAATGCGTCGTTCTAAGGACTACGGGCCTTTCCTTGAGCTGCAGACCAAGTTAGGGTTGAATGTGTTCAAGTGGGGAGCAGGCGTTGCTCCAAGCAAACTTTTTGATGCTGCCGATAACGAGAAGATCGATGTGCTCATAACCACTCCTGGCAAATTGGAAGGTTTATCAAAGCTTGACAACATTTCACGCCCATTCCGTATCTTCAAAGGTGTCAACTATTGCGTGGTTGATGAGGCCGATACTCTCATGGACGAGTCGTGGTTCTATGAAACCTCCAAAGCGATCGAGAAGTTCACCGCTTTGAAGGACTTGATCTTGTGTTCTGCCACCATTCCTCGGGAGTTTGAGAAGTCTCTCAAAATGCTCTTTAAGGATGAGAACTCCATTATCCGGGTGGTCACGCCGCTGATACACAAGATCCCAAAGAAAATTGCCGTGAAGGTGATTGATGCTGAAATAGCACCTTTCCATGGCTCCAAGACCCGGTGCTTGGCCCAAGCATTGTATGCCATCCATAATGATGGGACGGAGGCTGGGTTTGTCAAGAGAGTCATTGTATTTGTCAATGAGAAAAAGCATGTGGCTTCTCTTGTCGATACCTTGATTAACAAGTTCGGACATCTGGAAGAGAACGTGGTTGGTGTTACGGGCCAAGATTCGGCAGCAGAAAGACTAGAAAAGATCTCGCCGTTCATCAACCAGGCAGTGCCCATAGACGAGGACCCAGCAAACAGCAAAATGAGGATTTTAGTGACGACAGATTTGATGGCACGAGGCTTGAATTTCCAGGGCATCAAGAACGTGATTTTGATGGACGTACCCAGAAGCTCGGTAGATCTTATCCATCGGGTTGGCAGAACAGGAAGAATGCGCCAGTCCGGACGTGTTTTTATTCTTATCGACAAGAAATCCAGAAAATCGTGGATCAAGGGACTTCCAAATGCAATCAGACAGGGAGCCATCATTGGCTAGTCATCGTTGGCTACTCTCGTGCCTTGAACGCAAGGAAATGGTATGTTTACAACCGGCCAGAATGATGCTACAAAAGAATTTTAATCGTTAGACTTCCGAATCTTCTGAGGAAAAATCTAAGATATCTGACACTGGCCCGAACATTCATTGTTGATTATTACTAACACCAGAAAGATTACTACGCGAGCTTAAATTATGACTCACATAATGGGATCATCACTATCATTCGAACTGGTTTCGTCTGACCCATATAACTGACTTCAGCAGGTATGTCACCCTTTTCTACTATGATGAAAATACTTGATTTTGAACGCTTGACTTCCTATGAACACTGAGGAAACTGTCTTGTTAATAACAATTATCTGATCTAGAAGCTTCATTTCTGGCTTATACTAACTTTACAGGCACATGTACATAGATAATCGACTGAGTGAAGAAGGAAAAAAACAAGAGGTAGAAAAAGAGAGGTAGAATTAAAGATAAATCGAAGATTGATGGTCTTTGAATGACAAGTAATAATGACCAATGCTGTCTTATCACATGTTGATGACAAAGCCTGCATGTGCAATTGGGTGCCAGATTGAGTGCGAGGAAGTTGCTAAAGTGTAGATTACTAATGTACGTCCGCCTAAGGACACGACTTCGCTTGCAAATCCCCATACGATACTTGTCGCTCAATCGCCCCCCAAAACAGTCTCTATACTACAAGATGAACCAAGGCCCCGACTCGAACCCCCAATCGCCTGCGATTGTGACATACTACGGCAAAGAGGTGGTCAACCGAGTGTCTTTCCTCAGAGAGGACTCAGAATTCATCACCAACGCCGTGTTGCATCCGTCCACCCGCTTTGTGTTTTTCGAGGCAGGAAACGTGCTTGTCAACAAGAAAGAGGATGCTAGAAAATTGGTCATTTTGGCCAATGGCAACGACCAATTGGACACTATAGAAGGCTCTTTGGTTGCGGGCACCGCCAAGGGGTTGCTAGATAATTGCCCGGAGTGGGGCTCGATATTGCGGGTGTGGAGTTCGGATAATAAGGACCAGGCACCCGAGTCGCGGGCCCAGAACAAGGCCAGCTTGCTATTTTTAGGCTTGAAGGATGAAAGTGTGGGGTTGGACTTCCACAAGTTGAAGCTGTACAATATGGAGACCTACTTGGACCACCAGGGCCGCTACTTTGGTATTCCGTACTTTGGCGTGGACTTGTCCAATTCGCCGCAGGTGTCCAAGCTCGTCAGGGACTTGATTGTGTCCAGCAGAAAAGACGTGGCGGAGGAAGACCTCATATTCACCAACTCCAGGGAGCACACCATGGCGTTTTCTGCGGATGAGGCCAGTCTCTTTAGCCACGGGAAGATGTTCTTTGAGTGGCTTGGCCGCAACAAGTTCTGTCCGGGATGTGGAACCAAAGTGATTGGCATCCATGCCGGAGGCAAGCTCAAGTGCACCAACGAGGAGAAAGTCTTGGTTGAGGAGGAGGAAAAGTACGTGTGTCCGGTACGTAACACAAGGGTGTCCAATGTGTCGTTCCCACGGACGGATGCTGTTATTATTACAGCAATCACCAACCGGGAACGGACCAAGATGCTTCTTTCGTTGAGCAAGAGGTATGCGTTCTCCAAGATGTACTCGTGCACTGCGGGGTTCATGGAGCCGTCGGAGACCGTGGAGGTGGCCACCAAGAGAGAGGTATGGGAGGAGACAGGCGTGGTGTGCTCTGATATTCAGATCTTGATGACTCAGCCCTGGCCTTTCCCCGGAAACCTTATGATCGGATGTGTTGCTACGGTGGACTTTAATGGGGAGAACGAAACCATCCACTTGGGCCACGACCGCGAGCTCGCCGATGCCCGCTGGTTCGATGTTTCTTTTGTGTCCAAGCTTTTGAAGGGAAAATTGAATCTGGACGTGAACCCCGAGGGCATCAAGCTTCCTACGGATATATCCATTGCCCACAACTTGATCAAGTATGTCGTTGACAAGGGCGAGACTAAGCTCTAGACGGCTGGAGAGAATGTCGAAAAGAAAGTCGAGAGACGTTCAGGAATACGTTGGGGTACAAAATGTGGGGTGAATTTTGCAAATACTTTGAGGCAGAAGCTTGAAATTCTTTGAACGTGACTAGCCTGTCAGTACATTAGAATACATAATATCGTATGAGCCGAGGAGCCGGCCAATTAAGCCGATGTGCCGATGCACCGAGACTTTATGCAGTACTCGCTACTCTACACCCCAGAGCAAGAAGCATAGACCCAGCGTCCAGCAGTATCAAACGCATGGAATAAAGCCCATTCTCACCATGGCTTGCTCCGTCATTGGCCACCGCGGCTTCAAGGCCAAGTACACCGAAAACACCATCCAGGGCTTCGAGAAGTGTTTCCAGAGTGGAGCCTTCACCATCGAGACCGATCTCTGGACCTCCAGAGACCACGTGTTGGTGGTATCCCACGACGTCAGCACGGCCCGGATTTTTTGCAGCCAAGATGGCCACGATACGCACTTCAATATCTTGGAAACGGACTTTGGGGAGTTAAGTGGACTTCGTACGATCAAGTCAGGCGAGCCATTACTCACGTTCAAAGACTTGTTGGTGTGGTTCCGCCGGTTTGTGGAGTCAGGGCCATATTCACAGTGCACAATCATGCTTGACTTGAAGAACTCCAATCCGCCTGAACTCCTTAAATTGCTAGTGGAGGATGTGTTGGACGTGGGCCCAGACCTCGAGTGGTGGTACCCTCGGCTCCAGCTTGGGATCTGGAACATCCGGTTTCTCAAGTACTTGAACCAGGAGCCATTTTTCCAGACCCTACACCGGGACTCATCATTTATTCCGAGCCCAGACAAAGGCCCCAAGAAGTCTTTTTTTGATATCTTCCATATCTCCTTGAGTTGGCAAGATACTATGACGTTTCTCAGCTACGCACAGTACGTCTCCCAGTTGGACAACAAACAACAAACAAGGTATGCGATTACGGGAGTATCCATGATCTACGTCAGCATGTGGTCTTCGGAGTGTATGGAGAAATTTCTTCCTGCAGTCAAGGAACACAATTTGACGTTGATCAACTGGACGGTCAACACGGCGTGGCAGTTGACCTACTTCTCGGATATATGCAGGTACTACCAGATCAGCAATTACGGCGTGATTGCAGACAATCCGCTGGAGATGGTGGGCCTTGTTTCGCAAATCACCGACCACGATGAGCCCAGAAAACCGTGTATTCCCTGGAAGTTCCGTGTGATCAACTGGCTCATCCAGACCGGCACACGTCTTAGCCCCAAATCTCCTTTGATCAGCAGAGCTCTGTTTGACACCAAGGTGGATCCAAAGAAGAGGCTACCTTCACGTCCCACTTTGGCCACCAAACTCTTTGCATTTCTCCAGGCCATGGGTATATTCTAGTCCTCAAGAATAGCATGTATTCTATTTAGTGCCTACCTGCCCAGTCAACGTCCTTCCATTATTCATCTACTCACGGGTTTGTTACCTATGCATTCTAAATCCACATATAGGTTGAGTCCAGAGAATATAAGATATGTCTACAAGTGCATCATGTCCATATTGTATACTCTACGATACTCTACTACTCTACTACTCTACAATACTCTACTACTCTACTACTCTACTACTCTACTACTCTACTACTCTACTACTCTACGATACTCTACGATACTCTACGATACTCTACGATACTCTACGATACTCTACGATACTCTACGATACTCTACGATACTC
>NKZA01000238.1:0-19767 GCA_002374405.1 Metschnikowia cubensis | reverse complement strand
GTTGGTTAAATTTGCTAGTGTCGTTTGAATTGTTTTAACGACAGGTTTGAATAGATTTAAAAAATACTGTAATACCATATCAAACAATCAGGCTATAGAAGGTTTGCTGCGTCCACGATAGGTAGGAAACTACACATACAGGCACAGGAAGCCTAGCATGGCGAGGCTAACAATGGTCTTTGAAAATGCCCGGTCAATTTCCTAGAATACTCCGTTTCCTATTCTGAGCGTGAGTTGTTTGTTGCAGGTTTCTCTAGTTATATAAGGCGGTGTTTGCACTTAGAGGAACTATCAAGTCTAGGATTCCAAACGTATTAAAGACATAACTGCATGGATAAATGTATGATGTGGAGGCGATGAAGTGAGTACACTAGCTAAGTGTGACTGTCAAGAATACGATGACTAGTACTCTACTACTATTACACTATTACTTAGTACTTAGTACTGAATACTACTACACTATTACTACACTATTACTTACTACTTACTACTACTACACTATTACTTAGTACTGACTACTTACTACTTACTACTTACTACTTACTACTTACTACTTACTACTTACTACTGACTACTGACTACTGACTACTGTATTGACTACTGACTACTTACCACTTACCACTTACCACTTACCACTTACCACTTACCACTTACCACTTTCAGAGAACAATATTTGCCAGGTCATCCAGGCTTGGCAAGTCACCTATTGCAAGTCACTAATTGAATACAACACATCTACGAAGTTCTCAGACTCTGTACATGCTGGGTACTTACACCCCTGAATCTCCACTTAAGTGATTCGCTTTGCATTATTGGATTATGAGTCTGTGTGTGTGGTTCTTGTCGGATTGTCCTCAGTCTACTACTCAGTACAGTGTTTTTGAAAACCATTCAAACCAACACAGCAAAATGTTCCGTACTCCTTCGCACGGTCTTTCAAACCAAATGTTCACACCAACTTTCATTAGAATTCACTATTTGAAATGTTAATTTGGAAATTGCCCTATATGTAATAGAGTTGGGAGTCCGCAATATTCATCAAGGGTTAAGACGAAAGGAATGGAGCGGCACGGGTACGAAACTCTCTGAATTAATGCTTTGTATAATTTGCTAGTGTGGTTTGAATCTGTTTATCGTTCGAGTTTGAATAGTTTTGAAAAACACTGTAACTGCTGACTTGGTGAATCAGTACACGCAAACAGATATACCAGTGGGCATTGTTAAAGACTGAAAAAGCTAGGGCTAATTTCATCGTCTAGCTCTCGTCCAACTCTGGTCATTGTATGGGTGAAGAGAATGTTGTAGTTGTCAGGCACTGGTGAGGAACTGTCTGTTGTTATCGTTAAAGGTGTCATTGATTCCACCACACCTGTATATGCCTTCACCCAATGTGTCAACTAATTCTCCGGCACCACTTCATCCGCACCATGTCATCTAGCACCAAGTCATCCGGCACCAATTCAACCGCACCAATTCATCCGCACCAATTCATCCGCACCAAGTTGTCCGGCACCAAGTTGTCCGTGATCCATATTACTGATGTACCGGCCCATAAGCAATCTCAAAATCTGCACTCCCTCACTATCACTATATTACTTTACACTACTACACTACTACACTACACTACACTACACTACACTACACTACACTACACTACACTACACTACACTACACTACACTACACTACACTACACTACTACACTACTACACTACTACACTACTACACTACTACACTACTACACTACTACACTACACTACTACACTACTACACTACACTACTAAACTACTAAACTACTACACTACTACACTACACTACTAAACTACTAAACTACTACACTACTACACTACACTACTAAACTACTAAACTACTACACTACTACACTACACTACTAAACTACTAAACTACTACACTACTACACTACACTACTAAACTACTAAACTACTACACTACTACACTACACTACTAAACTACTAAACTACTACACTACTACACTACACTACTAAACTACTAAACTACTACACTACTACACTACACTACTAAACTACTAAACTACTACACTACTACACTACACTACTAAACTACTAAACTACTACACTACTACACTACACTACTAAACTACTAAACTACTACACTACTACACTACACTACTAAACTACTAAACTACTACACTACACTACTACACTACCCTCCTGCAAACTCTTCTAAATCTACTATGTCCACATTAAAATTGAAGGCAATAGTACTTGTTGGTGGAGTGGGGAGGAGTGCATGTGCGCGCGAGATAGCCCGAGATTGTTCCCACTCCACACCTATATAAACCGCAACCTCCGCCCGTACCCCCACGCCAAACCACCAGTCCACCAAATACACAGCAAAATCCAAAACCCGTAGTAAACCATGGCGCACGAAATTTACGGCTACCCCTTGGAGAAGATCGAAGCCTTGGAGGGCGACAACATCGTGTTCCCCAGCTTCGACTCGGAAGTGGCGTGGAAAATCGGAACGCATGCCAGGCAATTGGCGCAGAAGTACCCAAAACCCATTCTCATTGATGTGACATTTCCCAGTGGGCAAGTGGCGTTCCATGCCGCGTCGAAGAATGGCGCGATTCTCGATAACGACCACTGGGTGCGCAGAAAGCAACGCACGGTGTTCCGGTTTGGAAAGTCGTCGTTTTACGTGGGGCGCAAGTTGGCCGGGAAGGTCAAGGCCGACCCATCCATGACGCTTGAAAAGGCGTTTTTCATTGACCCCTTGGAGTATGCCACGCATGGAGGCTCGGTGCCCATACGCATTGCTGGCTTTGACGGCGTGGTGGGTGCTCTCACCATCAGTGGCTTGGCCCAGGAGGAGGACCATCTCTTTGCATTGAAGGTGTTGGAGGAGGTTATCAAGCAGATGTAAGAGACACTAGAATGACGGTTTCTGATGTGGACATGTGACAGAAGGGAAGCATCAATTACATTAGTGTGGTATAATTACATTGGTGTGGTGTAATTACATTAGTGTGGTAATTACATTAATACTGACTACAAATCAATTACCTGGGAATTGTATTGCAAGCCAGATTACTGTATTGCAAGAATGGGTCAAATTTATGGTAAAGTGAGAATAGTGTTTGCATTGCATCCATAATATTTTTAGGATCTTAAAAGAAAGGATCTTAATGAGACTCAAATGAGACTCAAATGAGGGGCCAAATATGATGTCTATACAAAATAGGTCCTGTTGCCTTCCTGGGTATGCTATTGTCCATGTCAATGCCTTGGGCCTACACTGACTATCGACTACAGGAATACCAACTTTGAATATATTACACTAAACTACTCCAACCATGGCAGTCCACATACAGAACCTCAGGCATTCAGTATAGTGAGAACTCCCTGATACGACATGTAGGGAGCCAGGTGCTAAGTTTGTATAAACCATTGGCTCTGGATCTAGTACTTGGTGAATAGTAGTGGTGCCTGAACAGAGACTCCTATACATGAACTATACTCCTATACATGAACTATACTCCTATACATGAACTATACTCCTATACATGAACTATACTCCTATACATGAACTATACTCCTATACATGAACTATACTCCTATACATGAACTATACTCCTATACATGAACTATACTCCTATACATGAACTATACTCCTATACATGAACTATACTCCTTTGACAGAATTAGCCATTCTTTGATTTCACTGAGAAACGTATACCCCCTCTCTACCTCTGGATATAATACCCGTATACTCCTCTGACAGGATATATTCCGCTTTTATTCAAAGTGTAGTTTTAACAGTAGTAGAATACTGCAAACATAGTATTGTTATATTCTCAGATACAGCTATGTGCCTTGAAACGGTTACGCCTAACGAAACTAAGTTTGTTGGTGATTCCTAATAGAGAGGAGCAGGAGCAGCTTACAGAACTGGAGAAACGTGGTATTCGAGAAACTCTCCATCAGAACAAGATGGCCATCGTGCACGAAGCCATACACGGCCATGGCCCCTTCAAACTCAATACTGTAATGGCTACCAACTCCACTGAAGTGACTGCAGACTCACTACTGTAATGGCTACCAACTCCATTGAAGTGACTCCAGACTGAAATGGCTGCAGACTCCACTATGACCGCTACAACCTCCGTTTCATGCACATAGTACTTCATACCATGTTGACCTGGCCATTGTAGCAATAGGACAAAGTAGTGTGCCTTTATAGGCAGCAGACTGTGTATGGTAGCTCTTAAAATTATGGTGTAGTATAGTTAGTATAGTTAGTATAGTGTGTGCTCCGGTTCATGTCAGATTCTATGGATCTATGTTCATTCTCCGATGCAACCTGTGGTAGGTAATACAGTTAGGGTAGAGGATGCGACTTAGCATGGAAACAATAGTGAAGAGAGTCTTTCAAAAATATACGATATTGGGCCTCGGCGTCTTGAAATGGCCTTTTTAGGATGAGAAAAATTCTATGGTGGATCTAACAGTTAGTATTAGTATTAGTATTAGTATTAGTATTAGTATTAGTATTAGTATTAGTATTAGTATTAGTATTAGTATTAGTATTAGTATTAGTATTAATTAGTATCAGTATTAATTAGTATTAGTATTAGTATTAGTATTAGTATTAGTAGTAGTATTAATTAGTATCAGTATTAATTAGTATCAATAGACTTCCAAGCTTGTGCCCAGCAAAATCAAGACTTCCATATCCTCAAGCAGAGTACCTTCCCAAGTCCATTGACAAGACCAACTCTTCTGCCCTTGACTTTGACTTCCAATACACTGTCGAATAGAGTTGTTCCAAAGAGCCTGGCTCAGGAAGAGACTGGGCACCTGTAACTAAGGCCAGTAATGGATACACTATGCAATGTAACACTAGTTCGATTCCACAAGTGATACAAGCGGCGTGAGACTACTACGTAATTTGGCGACACCAGGAGAGTCACACAAGCCCCAAAATGAAAAGTGTAATCTACCCTAGATAATGATCTTGTGTAGTACCATAACTGTCACCATTCTATTGACTGAAAATCACTTTGTCTGCGTACTCCTGACTAAAGAATCTTCTCTTACAAACCTCTTAAATTACACTGTGCCAAAGGGAACATTTCATTGTTAACCCGATTTCATTTCCACCTCAACATTTCATCCACAACTCAAATTTTCTGACACTAGTCCACCTGTGACATCGTGGTCCACTTTTCCCCGAAATCAAAGTCCACCTAAGAGATTTCTTCGCTTTTTGGTACATTTCTGGCCCTTTCCTGGTGACCCGGTCGGCCACTGGAATCGGGATTGGGACTGGGACTTGGTCCTAGTTGAGGCCCACGTGACTGGATTTTGCACCCAGCCTCTCAGCAGCGTCTCCTGCACACTGCGGCGTGGTCAAGTACCGGTCAATATCTCTCTTTATGGAGAACCGGTGGTAGTGGCGGAAAACGTCTGAAAGCGATTCGGGCCGGATCTCCAAGAGGTATTCTCGGAGTTCATTGTCCGCAAGCCCACTGATGAAGTAGAAGGCCCACTGGAAGTCGGTGAGCGTATACCCTTCTGGCTTCTCGGCCTGGAACTTGACGTAGCTGAAAAAATAGCTTAGAAAGTCTTCTTTTTGACACAGTGTGGCCACCTGCACATGGTAGTCGTAGTGGTCGTCTCCGGGCGCCAGAGGCACTGGTCCATGGCCTTCTCCATCGCTGGAATAAGCTGCAAAAGGGTTGCCTGAGGCCAGACACGCTGCATTGAAAAGCTCTAAAGGTAAGGAGTCGGCAGACAGCGTGGGGTCGATTTTACACCATTCAAGAAAGGAAGCTTCGGAAAGGGGGACTCTTGGCCCCGAAATAGTGGAATAAGAAGCGTCGTGCAGAAATTTACCCGCCGTGCCCAGATCTACGCCAAACGCACTTTTGTCTTCAGCAAAGTCCGTTTCGGGGTGGATATCAAGAAGGAGGTCTGCTGTATCAATAGTCAATGCCGATAACATCCCCAAAGCTATGAGTTGGGGCTCGGATTCGTGGGCATTGATGAGTTCTCGTGTAATGCCCGCTACTTTGGGGTGGGCACGTGACCCGAGTCTATATAGAGCCGTTGCGGGAGGAGTGTAGGTGAAGGAGAAAGGGGAACCAGGCAGAGTGACGGGCGACATTGGGAGTACTTGGGGTATGTGCTTATACAAGCTCAAATGTGGTCTAGCAATGGTGGAAGATGGGTGGTTTTCTCACAATCACATAGGAGAATGAGAAATGCACCTTTTCAATCTGTGCAAAGTCATGTGCCAGTGTCAGATATGCAAGTGTGGAAAATTCTTAATTACGCAAGTGCTGGACCTGTTAAACCACAAAGAAAAACGGACACAAAGTGCTTCACTAGCTCAGTTGGCAGAGCGTCAGTCTCATAATCCAGTTGTGTTATCTGAAGGTCGACAGTTCGAACCTGCCGTGGAGCACATTTTTTTCTCTTTGAAATGCTCCCGTTTTCGAGGAAAAAAGAGCGGAGAAATTCAACGGCCAAAAAAATTTGCGAACAAAGCACCTTGTTAAGGATTACACCAGATCAACCCCGACCAAAGTACCCCGAAGAAATAAACATCCTTGATGGAAAAAAAGAATTTTTGTATGCTGGTTCTGCATATAAGCACCTTCTGCCTCGGGTAATTCAATCCTTTCGAAAGCAAATTCCCAATTCATTCCACCATGTGCCGGAACTGACTCCCAAAATTGACTCGGCTGAGAACAATACATCGAGACATTGTGTTTTGTAAGTGCATAACCTGTACATAAGCGCAGATATGCGATGACAGATTTCCGCCGCGTTTTCCATATCCGGTCTGCTATAAAAGGCCTAGGTTCGCCTCGAAAAATATTCACTCAGTTTTATCTCTAGACCCAACTCGAGCATCAAGAATGGCGCAGATTCTGTCCCAAGGCAATAATGCCATTATATACTTGAGCTATGCGTTTCTTTTGGCCTCGGGGCTTCTTCTAGCTTGGAAGTTCGCCAATAAAGATAACTTCCTCTCGTCAAATGGAACACAGCGGGGTCTTCCTTTGGCCATCAACTTCATTGCTTCCGGTATGTACCCTTTGAAATATTTTGGACTGACTGGATATCCTGGAAATTAGTGGGATGTCCTTGACACTTAGACATGTGACTTGCTAGCGGGTGCTGAACCTTTTCCTTCTGAATCGGGGATGCTGAGATACACCGTTCGAACTCGATCAAGCTAGAACTTGCGTGAGGAGGCCAGTTGCAAAGTAGACAATATGCTCAACCAAATTAGGTGTGGTATCAGTGTTAATGGAATGTTATATGACGCCATACTTGGACTGACACCGTACCTGAACCGACACCACACTTGGACTGATACCATACTTGGACTGACATCATCTGAACAATCATATTGGAACTTCCATATAATCATCATAACGAATTTTCATAATGGTTGATCATAAGATGACTTATTTCGTTCATATGATAGGATGTGATGGTTCATACTGTTCAGCTGATTGGATCTGCTTGGAACAGACTCGCATTATCTGCATCTCCTCCTCACTGGTCAATTCGTTTCTCGTTGTAAAAGACGTCGTATCCACCCCTCCAATGATCATCATGTCGCCAGATCTCAAACTAGATATCTATCTCAATATCTCGATATAAATCGAAATCCCGAGATAAATGTCAATGACTGTCTCAAGATTAAAATAGATCTAGACATTCCAAAATGATCAATACTAACCATAGCCATGGGATGTGGAATTCTTACCACCTATGCTCAGATCGGAAACACTGCTGGGCTCCATGGCCTCCTTGTGTATACTCTCTCTGGGTCGCTTCCCATTCTTGGGTTTGCTGCTCTTGGCCCTCTTATCCGGAAAAAGTGCCCCCATGGCTTCATCTTGACGGAATGGGTGCGGGCCAGGTTTGGCGTGGTCACAGCACTCTACCTCTCGTTCTTCACGTGCCTTACCATGTTCTTGTTCATGATTGGAGAACTCTCTGCTTTGCGTGGAGCCATTGAGACTTTGACTGGCTTGAATGCTCTTGGCGCCGTGATTGTGGAGTGTGTAGTCACCACCATTTATACACTGTGTGGAGGTTTCAGAGTCAGCTTCATCACCGATAATTTTCAGGGGGTGCTAGTAATGGTTTTAGTGGTGATTGCTGCTGCTGGAATGGGCTCCAAAATAGATATTGATAAGTCCAAGGTGGGTCCCTCTCACCTTCTCGAGGCCAATAAACTCGGCTGGCAATTGCTCTATATTTTGCCTGTGGCCATTACCACCAATGACTGTTTCATGGCTGGTTTCTGGTTGCGGACATTTGCCAGTAAAACTAATAAGGATCTCTGGATCGGTTGCTCCATTGCAGCCTTTGTCACCTTTGTGATTTGCACTTTGGTTGGAACCACCGGTTTCTTAGCTGTGTGGGCAGGGAAATTGGAAGTGGCCGATGAAAATGGCTATAATGCGTTTTTCATCTTGCTCAGCGAAATGCCCCGCTGGGTTGTGGCCTTTGTGCTTATATTCGTCATTGCGTTGTCAACGTGCACTTTTGACTCCTTGCAAAGTGCCATGGTGTCAACCATCTCCAATGACTTGTTTAGAAACAAGCTCAAGATGATTTATGTGCGTGGCTTGGTTGTTCTTGTGATGATCCCAACCATCGTTTTGGCAATTAAGGTTGCTGATAACATCTTGCAGATCTACTTGATTGCGGATTTGGTTTCTGCCGCTGTGATTCCCTCGGTTCTCCTTGGACTCAACGACTCCTGGTTCTGGTTCATCCACGGAGTGGATGTCATGGTGGGTGGTTTTGGTGCATTGCTTGGAGTGTTTGTCTTTGGCACCGTATACTATGGATCAGCCAAGGAAGGTGGAAAACTTCTTCTTGTTTGGAATGGGCTCTATAACCTGGCAGACTGGGGTCCCTTTGGTGCCTTTGTCATAACTCCAGTTGGAGGTCTATTGTTCACCTTTATGTGTGCTGGCTTGAGGATTGGTTTGGCTTACATTTATGCCAAGGTAAAGGGGTCTGAATTCACTGCTTTGGAAAGAAAGGAAGTGTTGACTTCTGAGTATGAGTCCGATCAATATGGTTCGATTGACGATAGTCTGAAGAAATCCCTGGAGGAATAGAGTAGCTGGAACTTGCTTAAATAGACCTACACATTAGAATACAACATTAACTTAGATGTATCGCCAATGTTCAATTGTAGGTAATCATGGTGAGTAAGTAACAGTCTGATATTGGTGCATTATTCCAGGTTGTGTAAAGATTGAAAAGCTGTTAAGTGGACGTATTGTAGAATGAGGTAATGAAGTAATGAGTACAATGGTAGCATTAAATGTGGTAAGTGATAGTCGAATTGGAATTGTTCGTAATTAACATGGTGTAGTGGTAATAAGGGGGAGGTTTCAGTATTGGATTCAGTAATTGCGATGATCATAATTTAGGTATAGGCCATTTCCTTTTTTTGTGAGGTAATGGGTGTTTGTAGAATGAAGGAAGTACCAAGAATGTAATGGAGATAAGGTTTATATGGCAAGTCGTGGTTATTAGTAATGCATGCAGGTTAAATGTGGCTGAATTGAAACTCATGGGAAAGTAATGTGTGTATGAGTAGAAATGGTAGTTAGTAAGGGTTTTGTACACATAGTAGCACAGTTCTGGGAAGTTGTAGGGTTGTGTGGAGTGTAATTGTGGCGAGGGGATAAGATTGACCATGGGGAGTAATACAAGCACAATTTTCAAAATAATAATTTTATTATTAAGGGCATATTGATTATTTTGGCGGAGAGTGACATGAAACTAATAAGCAATGGGATTAGAGTGCGAGGCGGTCCTTTTATAGCCATATTTTTTTTGGCTGCAAATCAAGTGCCACAAACACAAGCGCGAGATTCTGAAACACAAACACAAACACAAATGCGGGCTACATATATAAAGGGCCATCTCCACCCAACCCCAACAATTCCCACTAACACTTCTCTACTCAGGACTCACACTCTCATTTGCAGCATTGGAGTGCATCACACTTCAATATTAAGGCCTATCATGCAAGCAACAATTCAAGATAACACAGCAGTGGATTTTCGTATCATAAGTTTAAGGTCCTGGATAGAATTTCGGTTTACACTCTGTTCTATTTAATTGATCTTCATAGAAACCAAACAGACCGCAGACCAGACCTATGTGAGACATATCATTTGGCACGGGTCAGATCTAGTGATTGGGTGGCTCATACTTCTTGTTATACATGATGAACCATCGTTCTTTCTAGTGTTAGTACAGTTACAGCTATTCCTTTCAATCCGTGGTAAAATATGATTGACTAAAGTTAGTGGCTAAATACGGGTAATCCCTATGTTCTGACGAAACAAATGGTTATAATATACAGGTGACATAATCCTGACGAAGGGGCAGACTATGATATTTTTGTGACAAGCCAATACAATATAGAGGAAGTGAAGTACTTGTGATACCTGAATTCTGAAACAGGGATTAATTACAATATGAGTGGAAGTATCTCGCCAACTACATTGTTGACAGTACACTGTTTCAGAGTGATGACATCATACCAGGGAGAGAATCCCCATTGCAGAACTACTAGCGAAAAAAACTTACAATATGAAGATACTAAGTATACTGCTAGTGAAAATATACTGGTACAAAATTGATGACTAAACACTGACAAAATACTGACAAAATACTGACAACATACTGACAAAATTACAGGCTACAGTGATGATGTCCACATGCAGACCCGAAAGGGGGTGGGGGGCAAATCCAAAAAAGTACCCCATAAGAAGAAAGGCCGAAAAATGACTACAAAAAATAGACAAGAACATTTCTACAAGAAATGGCTTCAAAAAGCGGACAAGTAAGCCTCACCCCCAGGAAATCTATTGTATATAGACTGCGAAGTGCCCTAACGATGCGGAACGCGATCCAACGCGTAAACAGTGACAGACATGGCTCTGTACCGATGCGCGCAAGTGCACTACTACACTAGTACACACTACACTAGTACACACTACACATCTCCACCTACACCCAAGGTACTTCTGTCCAATGGTGACGCCCGGGGCTTCCGATGAAGCCAATTCGGAAAACGACGGAGTGGCGCAGAAAAGACCGTACTCTGTGAGCTCTGGCCAATCGGCAGAGCAGTACATGTCTCAGCTTCTCACCCAGAAACGGTTCAGGATGAATCGGGAAGACGATGACGATGGCGAGGATTCGGCTCAGGATACTGATGATGACGACGACGAAAGTGAAGATGGTTCTTCTGCAAGACATGGCCGTAAGGCAGGCAGCATTCTCCGCCTAACGCTTAAAAACTTCATGTGCCACGATCACTTCGAGCTCAGTTTTGGGCCCCATATGAACTTTATAATTGGCCGTAACGGATCGGGAAAAAGTGCAGTTTTGACGGGGATTTCCGTGGGTTTGGGTGCTAAAGCCTTGGATACAAGCCGTGGATCATCCATGAAATCGCTTATCAAGGATGGCAAAACCATGTCTAGAATAGTGGTAGCTCTTGATAACGATGGGCTCGATGCCTTTGAGCCTGAAGTGTATGGGAAAGTGATTTACGTGGAGCGGAAATTGAATCGGGAAGGTACGAATCTGTACTCGATAAAGAGTGAAAACGGGTCTGTTGTTTCGACGAAGAAAAAGACGTTGGACGAGATTCTCCAGCGCTTTTTTATTGTGGTTAATAACCCGCTTTCGTTCCTTTCTCAGGATAAGGCCCGTGAGTTCATAGCCAGCAGTACGGAGCAGAGCAGATTCACCTACTTCTCGGAGGGAACAAATATCCAGTCCATCATCCAAAATTACCAGGAGGCTTCACGCAGTATATTGGGGCTACAAACCCGCCTGGTGACAGCAAAGAAGTACTACGAGGAAGCTTCTCGGAAGTACGCTGAGTGTGAGAGGAGCTACCGCAAATACAAGCACTCTCATACGTTGCGGCAGCAGCTCGAGAAGATCAACGGTAAAATTTACTGGTTCAACGTGGAGGTTTTGGAGCGGCGCCTTGCCAAGAGAAGTTCCGATATTGAGGCCAAGCACCAGGAAGTGACCGAATGTCGAAATAGCATTGAAGAGTTGACGAAGAATGCACAGCTTGCAAGAGAAGAAGTTGAGGGATTGAACAACCAAAAAAGAGATTTCCAAGCTGAGACCTCTGCCAAAGAAGAGGAACTCAAGAAAGCCGAGGCCCTATACAATGAGGCGGCCAAGAAAGTGCAGAGTGTACGTGCAGATTTAGTCAACTATAAGAAAGAAATCGAGGAGTTTGGCGAGCAAATCACGAAGCATCAGGAGTCGATTTCCCAAGAAAAATCCAAAATTGAAGATGCCAATGGCGGATCCAAAGAGCTCATGGCAGAGCGGCTTGAGGCATTGCAAAAAAGACACGAGACACTTCTCAAAGAGCGAGATGAAGCCCAAAACTTACTCCAAAGCTTTGAGCGGACTTCTCCGCAAATGGAGGCCCTTAATAAGGAATTGGCCGAACAGAGTGCCATGGTGAGGCTGCTCCGGGAAAAACTACGTAGCTTTGAACGCACCAAGAACGATGGTTATGCTGCTTTTGGGCTCAACATCAACTACCTCATGCGGGATTTGGCCAATGAAACCAAGTGGCACCAGAAACCAATTGGTCCCATTGGCTATTACGTTTCGGTGAAGCAGGACTATACTCATTGGAGAGACCTCATCAATGCAACGTTGCAGAGGACACTTGACTCGTTTGTTGTCTGCGATGAACACGACCGCAAGCTTTTGAACCAGCACATGCGCAATAAGCAGATCTACAAGAGCATCATTGTACGGAAATTTGAGCAGTTCGAGTACAGGCAGAACAAGAATTTCACCACGTTGTTGGACACATTGGATATCCAAAATAGTGATGTGTTGTATACACTCATTGATTCAGCAAGCGTGGAGGAGATTGTGGTTTGCGATTCCATCAGTGAGGCCGAGAATGTGACACGAGACGCATCGGTCAAGAATGCCTTTTGCGTCAATGACCGGCGGTCTGGAATCCGGGTGGCCCGTCGTGATGGCCACTTGTCACGAGACCCGGTGTTTTACTCCAAAGATCTTTTGAAACTAGCAGGAAAAGTGAGTGGAGATTCTATCAGTGCTGAGCTTGACGAGGCTCTTAATTTGGAGGCATCGATCCAGAAAAAACGCAATAAGCTCCGTGCTGAAGAGCACCAGAAGAAGATCAGTGCTCAAAAGGATTTGGCCAATAAGAAGCAGTACTTGAAGGAAATTGGTGGTCAGATATTCACTATTGAGCAGTCGCTCATGGATGAGGGAGACCATGGCAAGATCGAGAGTTTACGGGCGCAAATCGAAAACTGTGAAAACCAGATCAAAACCAGGGAAGGAATGTCGGTGGAGCTTTTGCAGAATCTCAGTGAGAACAAGAAGTCGTTTAATATGTTGAAGGAGAAGTTTCAAGCTGCAGAAGCCGAAAGTGACCAAACTGCAAAACGCTTATTGGAGTGTGAAGAGCATATCTCCAAAAGCACGGAATCGGAACAATTGATAATGGCCGAAATCGATGGACTCAAAGCCAAAATCGACGATCTTGAACAGGACATCGGCAGGCTCGAGCAGAAAAAAGTTAAGGATGTGGAGAAACACCAAGATCTCAAGACTCAAGCGGAAGAACGGTGTGCAAGAAGTGAAATCACCATTGAAGAAACCGATTCTACCGAATCAATCACTAACGAGTTCAGAGCTATCCAAGAAGCCATCGAGGAAAGCGAGAAAAACAACCACAAGTCGTTTGAAGATATTCAGAAGGAGGTCATGGACAGCAAAACACTCAAAGAGAAATGTGAGCAGAGTGTGATTGATGTGGATAATGCACGAATCACGCTTGAAAACGACTTGAATGCTCGGTTTGAAAACCTCAATATCACCATCAAGGAGAAGTTGACGCGAGCCAAACTGTCGTTTGAGCAGTCTTTGGCATTAAGAGGGTTCAAGGGCAAACTCGAGTTTGACTTTGCCAAGAAACGGGTGGTCACTGAAGTGCAGACTAAAGACGACAAGGACACGCGGGCCGTGCTGTCGCTTTCCGGAGGTGAGAAGTCGTTCACCCAGATTGCGTTTTTGCTTAGTATCTGGAAAGTCATGAAGCCGCGTGTGTGTGGGTTGGACGAGTTCGATGTGTTTATGGACTCGGTCAACCGCACAATTGCCATCCGTCTTTTGATCCACGAGTTGAGAAACTCTATGGCCCAGTCCATCTTCATTACGCCGCAGGACATTGCTGTGGTTGGCGACTTGAAAGATAGTGAGGATGTACGGATTCATCGGATCAACCCTCCCAGAAGTGACTAAGACTGCAATTTCAAAGTCGAGACTATTGGACTACTGTACATTTCAGTCGACAGAACATCATTCGGCAATTTCCCATAACACCCTTCGACAATTTCACAAATGTCAATTCGTTAATTCCCCAAATTCACGAGTCTGCAAAGTTGAGGATCTTCTTTACGAGTCATTCAGCAGTCTTCCAATTTACAAGTCCTCGCATTCTACCATTATTACTCTACTGCATCACCAGCATCAAATATCCAGTCCACAAGTTTCCACTCTACAATTTGGGTTTTAGAGGCTACAAAATTACGAGTCGAAAGTATGTCTCTATAATTTACCATTCGACAAATACTTCAGTGTGCAGACAGTCCTAGTGGAAGAGGTGTCAGCTTCATATACTGATACTTTCACTCCTACTACACCTTTACCACTATCATTTTATGGGGTGGGTGAATTGTCATTAATGGATGCTGGGGGAGTTGCTGATGGAGGAGGTCTTGGGACTAGTCCCTCCAGGTGACCCTAAACGTATCCGATATCAAATATGGGTCAACGCCCAAAGCAATAGCGCGCTGATAAGTTTCTGGATCCAAAGGCAATATCTTTGAGCGTCCTACCTGAGAAGTCAAGATCCGGTTGAGCTCGTCTAGAGTGGCATAGACTGATTCAACATATGCACTGACAAACGCACGCAAACACGTCACGTACAAGCGGTGCTCGTAGTGAAGGCCCTGGCAGAGCCAGAACGAGGTCATCAAGAGTTGATGGAGTTTGCGGGAATCATTGGCCTGTTTTAGCTGTTTCTCCAACCAGCCGAAAATGGCAATGAATTGCTCATCGAAGAGTGCGGGACTGAACACGGAGAAGACGTGGGGAAGCATCTCGGGCATTTTGGTGATGATGGCTATGGCTTCCCGGCCAAGATCTGCCTCACAAAGACTGATGATGATGGACTTGTTGATGGAGTAGTGGTTGGCCGAGATGAGACCCAAGAGTCTATCCGAGAGGTTCGATGTTTGATGCTGTAGAGAGCTGATGTTCTCCAGAAGAAGCTTATGGAATGATGGAAGGTCTGCTTTGTATAAAATGCCATCAAAAAGGGCATATGTACGGTTGTGGAGAGTGAAGCCAGATACCTTTTCTGGGTCGAACACAGTCTCTTCTTTCTGGTTTTCGAAATCACTTTTTTCTGTGGAACTGTTTTCTGTCGTTCCATCATCGCTGCTTTGCTTTTCTTGTTTGCTTCCACGGACGTTGTGCTCGATGTTATGCTCTGTTTGCTTATGGTTAAGGTGAGAAACATGCATGAGGGCCTTGGAGGTCTTTTTGGGGTCCTCGTATTTCTGGTACCCCCGGTAATTTCTAGCCAAGTCATTGTATGCTTTAAGAGCTCCCCGTAGGTCGTTTTGCTTCAGGAGAGTCTCCACCTTGGCAATACATAGCGTTTGGTAGACGTTTCTATGGCCAAAGAGGGAGTAGTACCGCTCAAAGTAGTCACAGAGACCCTTTACATAATCGTAGTTGCCGTTCTGCTGGTATAGGATGCAGAGGGCGTCTATAGCCGTGGGTAGAAAAAGAAAGGGCACGTTAGGGTTGGGTAACAGTGGATCAGAAAGGGAGGCCTGCATATTGCCCGTCACGTGACCCACCGGGTCGATAAGTTCATGGTACACCATTATGGCAGAGGCGTAGTGGCCCAAAGCAATGGTCCTAGATGCAAAGAATGACCACATCTGGTGCGAAAACGAATAGTTGAACCGGTCCAAAAGCACATGGAGAAGAGACGTGGCAGCAGTCAAGTTTCCTGCATCCAAGAGCAGGAAGACATAGTCCTCCAAAAGCGGAGTAGCATAGCGATGGGAGCGGTTTGAAAAGATCACCAGGAAAACATGCGCCGGCGGTGCTTTCTGCAGGAGCAACATGTGGAGCTGGAAGTCGTGTTTGACATGCCCACTTGCTTCCAGAAACACCAAGTTCTGGTGCTCTATGGGGAGCTGTTGAAACGAACGCAAGGCGGTTCGGACCTGGAGCGGGGACGTGGGTATGGGCACGTGACACGCCATCCATTCTCGGGCATTAAACGAGTTCCATCGCCGTAGCTGAATGTGGAGCCGGGGCTTGTAGAGACGGTGCATGATGGTTGGGCTTGGTGGTGAGAAGAGGTGTTGGAGTAGTCCTGAGACATCCGTACCTCCGAGAAACTGATCAATGAATATGTCTTATCTGAACGGTTATTTTTGATACTAAAGAATTTAGCATGAAGGAGGTGAGAGGTTTTACGGGTTTGGGGTGTCCAGGTGGGAGGTGGATATTGGTGGAGGTACTGGTTGTCTTGCATATAGAACAGTGGAGGAAACGGGCAATGGACCTGTATTCAATTGCATTCAATTGAGGAAGTTTTGGCTAGGGTTTTTACTGCTTCTCTTTCTCTTTTCTTTTGTAAGAGAGAGGTGATTTTTTAGTTGGGTTATTTAGTTGGGTATTTAGAAGTTGTGGTGAGTGGGGCCATGTTAATAGTGTCGCACATATCTGGCAACTTTTTGGGAAACGGTTAGACAGTAAAATGAAGGTAATTAATACGTGAATTCAGTCAGTCAGTAGTCTGTGAAACCAGTAACACTATAAAGGTAGTGGTATTAGTAGTGGTATTAGTAGTGTTTAAATGTTGTCTGAAGCACCATAGAGATCTACCGATGGAGATATTATGAAACCTCTCTACCTGATACAAGGACCATTTTATTACTCCTTTTACTCTATCTCCAAATAGTTATATACGTAGATCAACTAACTCCTTTTACTCTATCTCCGAATAGTTATATACGTAGATCATTTACTTCTTTTGAGGAACCAAGTACTGATAGATTTTAAACGAATAACAAGAATCTAACATTTTAGTGGAGTAATACTAATATATATCGAGTGTACAATGTAACAGTAGTAGAGTAGTAGAGTAGCTGTTGCATTCTTGAATACTCTGATACTGGGAGTTATTTTCATTCCTTGAGGATCCTCAGTAATTATATAGCTAGAAAATGAATACCCGTGAAGTAGGGCAGTGGAAGGCTATGAGGTATCGATGAGGCCAAGAATCAAGGATTTGAAATAAGCAGTTTATGTGAAATCTTAATTGATTATTCAAAACAGTAACTCTTTGAATTATTGGTTTGTTTAATTTGTTAATGTGGTTTGAATTGTTTTATAGCGCAGGTTTGAATTGTTTTAAGAAAGACTGTAGTTCTCTGCGCTCTTGAGATTGATCTTCTGGAAGCTCCTGGCAACACCGTACAGTTCGAGGAGAAGAATTGACGGATGAAACTGGAAGGATCTAAAACCAAATTCTTAAAAATACAACAACCCCTGTAAGAATATTGCTAGTGTAGTTTGAATCTTTTTATCGTATGGGTTTGAATCTTTTGAAAAACACTGTACTACTACTCTACTACTCTGCTCTACTACTACTCTACTACTCTGCTCTACTACTACTCTACTACTCTGCTCTACTACTACTTTACTACTCTACTACTCTGCTCTACTACTACTTTACTACTCTGCTCTACTACTACTTTACTACTACTACTACTACTACTTTACTACTCTACTACTCTACTACTACTACTACAACTCTACTACTACTACTACAACTCTACTACTACTACTCTACTACTACTTTACAACTCTACTACTACTACTCTACTACTACTACTACTACTACTACTACTACTACTACTACTACTACTACTACTACTACTGACTACTACTGACTACTGACTACTGACTACTACTACTCTGCTCTACTACTACTTTACTACTCTAGTACTCTAGTACTTTACTAGTCTACTAGTCTACTAGTCTACTAGTCTACTAGTCTACTACTACTCTAGTACCATGGTGTCTTGATGAGTCATTGGCATTCGTAGACTCAAGATATCTCTATGGGGAGTGTGTCTACCCATGGTAGGCTAAAGGTAGGAGTAGAGTAGTAGGGAGTAGAGTGGTAGAGTAGTGTAGTAGAGTAGTGTAGTAGAGTAGAGTAGTACAGTATAATTCATGTCCTCCCCCATGTGCATTGTACCCTACGCTTCATCAGCCATAAAGTAGATCTAGTGCAGTGTAGTTAACACTTCTGGTCCCATAATTAAAAGCTTTACAAGGTTACCATAGAAGTATGATTGGTGAAACGCATAGTGGTGCCTAGTACTGGTATAAAAATGCTATATTCTTCAGCACATTTATGCGTAACCAATACTTTGTTGATGGTTCCTCTTGTGGAACTGAAGTGGCCTATATAACTTTGAGAGGCACTTGTTACCGAAAAACCTATGGTAGCCGTCTTGGCACGAAATGCTATGATGGCCATTGCAGAATCCACTCTGATGATTGAAATTTAATTTCCTGCCTGTAGTACTTCTTACAATGATGGCCTGACTATGTTACGATCGGCCAGAGTAGGCTTCACTAACAAAACATGGATCTATAGAATAAGGAAATGGGAGTTTGCATAGTGTAGTAGTGGCCAATATATGGATGGGTTGGTGTGACTATTGTGACTACCCTAGAGCTTGGACCACCCGAATTCTGCAAGACTAGGGTACTATACCGACTACAGTGATACGGAGAGTAGTCTGACTACCACTGGATCTACTGGCTACAGTACTAGATACTGATATAAACAGAGACAAGACAAGAGACAAGAGAGACCCATGGACAGACCCAAGGTTACTGACTACAGAGGATATAAAACAGAGCATAGTTATATGAGGACTATTCATACACACTAGAGACTAGAGGCTACTAGAGGCTACTAGAGGCTACTAGAGGCTACCAAAGGCTACTAGAGGCTACTAGAGGCTACCAAAGGCTACTAAAGGCTACCAAAGGCTACTAAAGGCTACTAGAGGCTACTAAAGGCTACTAAAGGTGGACTCAATGTATAAAAAGATAGTATATAAAGACTAGTCTAGTGGTATAGAGACTACTATATAGATTACAGTGAGGTATACGTTCAGTCTATGGGTGAGTCTGGAGTATGGAATACAACTTAGTATCTTGTCAAGACTGAAAAGTTTCATCTTTATATTAAAAGTAAAGCCAACTCCCTGAAAATAAAAACTTTTCTATGGGCTTCATATAAAGCTCTGTGTATGAAAATATCTGCCCACCTGGGGCCCACTTTTAATATTGTTTTGTATTTGTATGACATAGTATTTTATATTTTTTATTTCAGTTGATTTTGTTAAAGTTCACCGCTCTTGAGTTGATCCGGAACTTTATGTCTTTATTCATTTCTGTCTGTCCTAGTTGTGCTACTAATGAGTACCAGATCCTTCTTGGGGTCACTGGTGATACCTCCCCACCTCTAGGGAATCCCCTCTATATACAGTGTTTTTTATAATGATTCAAACCGGCACCATAAAAAGA
>NKZA01000200.1:0-27927 GCA_002374405.1 Metschnikowia cubensis | reverse complement strand
TTAAAGTTGGTGTAAAACATTACGCCATGGTTTGAAAGACTGTGAGGGGTACGAATTTTTTTTAATCATTGGTTTGTTTAATTTTACTGCGTTAGTTTGAATAGTTTTGCTGCGCGGGTTTGAATAGTTTCGAAAAACACTGTATTCGCGAGACTGCAAAAAAACAGTAACATGTGCAAAACACTCAGTACGTGGGGGATTGCAACTCAGGGAAAATTAGTGAACAGAACGACCTTTAAAAAAATCAAAGTGTAATACATTCTAATCAACAACCACATGAAAACACGTGTTCACTAAGAGTTGAGTTTAGAATATGGGGGGAATGGCGTGGCTTAAAACACTGAGGCTTATGACCATGCATGAGCTTCGATATAGTACTAACACTGGATACATTTTGTTTTCTATACTGATTAAGATTTCGTGTTGCCTTTTTTGAAACATGTATCGTGATATTTTGGTCACGACATCAATGAGAATGAGGTTCTTAACATGTCATGTGAAACTGCTGATTGTCGCCTTTGGGCTGCCATAAAAGGCCACCCATAAGGATTGCTTTAGTTTGCATACATTCCATTGCTGGTGGGTGAATCTTGATCCCAGGTGGGTGCACTTTCCCTGATGGTAGACTTTTCCTGGTGGTAGACTTTTCCTGGTGGTAGACTTTGATCCCCGGTCAATACACTTTCTGGTACACATCATCTCTGGCGGGTCGGATGGGCACACTTTTCCAGAACCATTACTTCTCCTGACACCCCCACTCCACTTGTCCATTCTAGACACTCTATCAAGCACCGAGTTTGGCCAGTCTCAGAATTCCATGGGTCCGCACCTCTTTATCCATCAAGTCCCGTATCCGGTGCCCTCCAGCAATGGCAATCCCCAACACAGACTCCAACTTGTCCATGGGCATTCTATCCTCCAATAACAACATGGCCAATTTCTCGGATTTGCCCACCACTCCAATCGTCAAGCAGCTCATGTCGTTTTCTTCTAGCGTGTTGAGATCCAACAACGGCGTTCGGTCGTGCATCCCAACGTTGATGGCTGAAACATAGTCGTACATGGCGATACCTGCATCGATGAGAGCTAGCGTAATGGCATTGGTGATTGCAGACAACAAGCCTCCGTCCTGCGCCAACACTTGCACATTGATTTCAATGAGTGTCTTGGGGTATAGATGCGACATGATGCTCTGCTCAAAGGTCCGTTCCAAGGTTGTCTTCAACTCTATTATTCGCTTCTCTTTGCTGCTCTTTTTTTTCCGTACCACGGTGGAAAAGCTGGCGATTTTCAAGTTGATATCAAGAGCCGCATGGCTGTTTAGCACTTGCGATCTTTGCGATGGCTCCATTGGGCCCTGGACCATGCACATGACCTTGGTGTTTCCTTGCTCGACGTATGAAGAGCCATCGGACGAGTTGGGGTGCGTGTTGATTTTGCACTCGAACCGCCGTAATTCGTTCCATCTTCTTCCATCAACACGCAACCCCTCAGGGGAGTACAATTCCATGCGGGACATGTTGCTGGAGTATGGTGCTTCAGAATACGGTTTTCTAAGTCATCATCGCACTCACTCCAGTTCAGAAACGTGAGGCCGGTCACGTGCATACCACGAACCTCGGGGTAAATCACTTTTCAAGACTGGCTTCTGTACAAGATGCACTCATAGAAAGACTTGTGTGAGCAGCACTGGTTCTGAAGTACAAGACCAAAGTGTATTTTACGGTATACAAGGGCCAACGAAATTGTGTGCTCACGTACCTTGGTGTACTTGTTCTGGTGCCGCAGTGAGTGAGGGTGGCTAGGCCAACTCAATGAACCGTTTAATGATCCAGCAATTGGAGAGGAAAAAGAGCACGGCCGAGTACAAAAGACCGTGGTCAAAGGTACTGACGCCAACAAACTCCAACTCATAGGCAAAGTACAACCAGCATGCCTGCGAGAATACCCACAAGCCAGCCATCAACATGGCCGATGTTGGAGTGCTGGATATGCGCGAAGTCAAGATAAAGTGCGGCAAGAACATGAGAAACCAGATAAAGTACTGCGACGTCATGACCTTGTTGAACGTGACAAAGGCAATTGTCTGGATGAAAATGCTCGACATGAAGTTGTCCTGCGCAAGGGATAACGGAATGAGCACGGCACTCAAGAGCAATTGAGGCACGAACGCAAACTTCTCGATGTCCATGGAAGCCCAAAAGCCTCCAGTCTTCAATAAGTGGTCCTGTGCAGACTTGTAGTAGAGAGCAATGTTGTACACCGAAAAGTTGTGTCTGTGGTCCAACCTAGTGAAATGATACAAGTAGGAGTGGTACAAGAAGTCGTAGCCATAGACTTGGTACATGACCAAGTTCCAGAATGCAAGCGACGCGAGGGCCACCACCAAGTATTTCAAGTTGAGGCTGTTGACGAGGTTGACCAATTTGGTTTGCAAGAAAGGTGCCTTCCGGGGTGCCAAATAGTACATCACAGAGGGGACGTATATCACGGGGTAGAGCTTGAAGTGGATGGCCAAGCCTAGCCAGAACGCAGACTCCATGTACCGTTCTGTGAGAAGCAAGTCCACACTGAGCATGATAATGAACGAAAGAACACTCTCCGAAGAGCCACGGGTGCTGATGGTGATGACCATGGGATTGAGGAGCCAGATGGCCGAAAGAAGCACGGTTTTGCTCTGCGTTTGCGGGCCATTGGTGCAGCTGAAGCGACTCAAGTTCCTAGTAATCAACACTCCAGTCAAGAGGTCGCAGACCATGAAGAGGATTTTGCCGAAATGTTCAAACACCCCCCCAAAGGCATTGGGCAACACCATCCACGATAGGAGCGGCGTGTACCGGTAGGTTTCCCTCCTGTAGGGCGACGAACCCTCGTACACGTACTGGGCCGCGTCGGAGAACACCAAGTAGTCGATATCGGTATACTTGACAGGCATATAGGCATCCTGGTAAAGGCCGAAAAGAAAGAAGCCTATTCGTAGCACGATGGCTGCAATGTACACATGCGTGTGTGTGATTTGCCTTGGTAGAGGCATGGCACGGTGGGTGTAGGCAGTTGGCGGTGGTCGCGGCCATTGAGCATACTTGGAATATCAGTACAACGGATTAATACAACGGATCATTACAACGGATCATTACAACGGATCTTTCCAAAGGACCAACCAAAGGAGCAGTACAATGGAACCGAAGGTTCAACCAAGGGTCCAACACAAGGGTCCAACACATTCCCAGGCCAAGGGAGTCTTGGACAAGTGAAAAAGACTATATGCCTTGTTCCTGCGTATAAGCGGGGGCATGGGATGTCCCGTGCGCTGGGGCCCACACTCTTCTCAAGCACTACTCTCCCATGCGACGCCAACAATGCCCGACCCCCAGGAAGCCGTGTACGCGGAGTTCTCCTCCTTTGACTGGGACAACTTTGCGGAGTTCCAGGACGGAATCCAGGACATTTTGCAAAACCACCTAGAAAATCTCAGGGAGAACGACCCCACAGTCACTGCCATTCCCCCAGGCGAGAAGCAGCAGCTCATTGACCAGGCCAAGTCGTTCTTTTACTGCACCAAAACGGGCAATATTCTCAACCTTGACGATTACTATGCGTGGAAAAGAAACAATGGCGGGAAAATCACACTTCTTGACGATTGCGATCCTCTGTCGATAGAGTCCGAGGTTTTGGGAGAGTCCAAGGTTTTGGGAGAGTCCAAAGATTTAGGAGAGCCCAAAGATTTAGGAGAGCCCAAAGATTTAGGAGAACCCAAAGATTTAGGAGAGCCCAAAGTTTCAGAGGACGCGGGCCAGTCACTGGGTAAACAAGAGGCACAGGAAGCTCCATATTCGTCCAATTACCAAGAACTTGTCAACTTGATTGTTTCGGGAAAACCAGTCCCTGGAATTAAGAATATTCCCGACACAGTGTTGAGCGACCAGAAATCCGAGTCGCATGTGCAGACGCGTACCAAGCCATGGGAAAAGTCTCCATCAACACCAACTGACATTAGAGATATAGCCAATTAGGCCAATCAATGGAACTAGAGATCAAATACGAAGACATAGAGAGGAGGCCTTCATCCTCTTCATCATTATCGTTATCAAGCACTGAATCTGGTTGCGCCACGATTAGGGGCATCTTCAGAATCCGCAAACGCTTCGATCATCGTAATCTTCTTCATGGGTCCGTTTTCGTCCTCTTCCTCTGAGTCCACATTGCTGTGGGAATCGAGTTCCAGATCCTCAATGATCTCGATATCTTGTTCACTATCATCCGTATCGTAACCATGGAACCCGTGCCCCATCATCATCTTCTTCTTCGTCCATGTTCATATCCAAATGACCCACATCTTCACTGCTATTCTCGGAATCATCTGACATTTCTTCAGGCTCCAACAACACCACGTGGAGAGGCTGGTTCTGGTAGAACTGCTCCTCTTCGCTGTCGAGGTCATTGTGGTACATTGTCAAGGCGGAGTTGAAGAACAAATCTGCTTCGTCATTATCCTCGATATCCTCGAGCTTATCATCCTCTTTGTCGGCCAGAGGCAACTCGAAAAGATCTGCATGGGCCACTTTGAGCTTGGCCAAGTTGGAGATCGTTTTAAGCCCCACGTTGAGCACCTTGTTCACCTCTGGGAAGTTCAAATTGATGTCTGTCACGATAGTGGTAATTGGTTATGCAAATGAGCATCAATCATGGCCAAAGAAAGGTAGAAGAGATCTGATTTCGGGGCATTTCGACTCAAAACTGGGTAACATAATTCTCTAAACTTGGACGAGAGAAAACAGTAGCACAACTCAAGCGTATCGGAGACCTTGGAGTATTTCTAGGCCCGGCTGGAAGGTTCGGAAATGGTATCACGCAAGATGTGGGAAAGTATGTCCATCACGAGTTTCCGGATGTTCCTTTGTAATGTTCTGTTCTCCACGTTTCTGAGCCAACCTCCGAATTCCCAAAATCTTCGGGTACCAGAATCTTATTCACGAGTAGATAGTTTATATATAATGTTTGTATGATGTGGTGGATTCGGTGATTTTGGTGGATTCGATGATTTTGGTGGATGATTTTGGTGGATTCAGTGATTTTGGTGGATTAGCTGATTATTGCTGGATTGATGGAAATGGGCTCAGTCATGGCCGTGAAGTACCCTCATGGTGGCTTCAAATGCAGCCAAAGCAGCAGCATTGGCAGGAAAGGAACGTAAAATAGAAGGCCCAAACCCCCGCGTGAAGCCAGAGAAGCCCCCACGCTCTCTATATATAAACCTCACCGCATCCATATACCGAGGAAAGCGTTTCTGGGATTTCACCGGACTGTCGGTCATGATCACTTGCTTGACAACATCCGCCGGATAAGCAAAAATCCAGAACACCGTGGCAGATAGTCCCCCAGCCCAGAAGTTGATGGAGGGCTTGGACAAGGCCGTATTATCAGTGAACCAATTGGTGAAGATCTCATAACTTCCCCACCAGAAAATGAAGTTGGTCCGGAACACCATGGTAGGGAAGAGTCCTGTGTAGATAGCCGTGGGGGAGATTCTCCACAACTTCTTGAGCACGTCAATGGGGCCAGTATAAAGCTTTGTCTTTCCGTCGTACTGCACCTGGAGCCGGGCCTTGATCTGCTCGATGGGAGCAGCCACAAACGACACGGTCCAGCCACTTCCCAAGCCAGCAATAACGTGGCCCAGCAACGGAAGCTTTTTTTCGTCAGGGTAGAGATTGTCCTTGACGAGTCTCCTGTAGAGGTGCAAGGACCCAAGCATCACGGAATCCATGAGCACCCAGCCCACGAGCGGTGGCGTGAAGCCCTTATAGAAGCCTCTGAAGCCCTCAGATTTGAATGTCTGCCACACGCAGTCCATTGGTCCTGTGAAGCGTCCCTCCGAGGTCTGAAGACGCACTTTGACGGTGTCGAATGGGTGGCCCACTGCATTTTTGGTGACTCCCGAGAACATGCCGGCGATAAACCCAAGGTATCCTGGTGGGGGAGAGGCTTGTTCCGTCATTGCCGTGGCACTTGAATTAGAGTGAGTGAGTGGGTGACTGGCTGCTGAATGCTGGCTGCTGAATGCTGATTGACTGCTGACTGCTGATTGACTGCTGATTGACTATCAACAGACGACTGGACTCACTATTTGAGGTGTGAATATTGGAAGAACGAAAGGCAAGCTTCAAAACAATCAATGTGATCTGACTTGAAGGCTGTACATAGACATGGCCAGGACTATTGGGGTTAGTCATGGCGCGCTTGAAAAGCCGGACCGGTACCGCACCGGGCAGTCTTGCGGGCCGTACCAAGTATGACAAGTGATATACTCAGATCCACTGTAAAATAATCTACAAAATAATCTACTCCCACTGTAAAATAATCTACAAAATAATCTACTCCCACTTTAAAATAATCTACTCAAAAATGCATGTAAAATAATCTACAAAATAATGTACTCCCACTGTAAAATAATCTACAAAATAATGTACTCCCACTGTAAAATAATCTACTCAGAGCCACTGTAAAATAATCTCAAAATAATCTACTCCCACTGTAAAATAATCTCAAAATAATCTACTCCCACTGTAAAATAATCTCAAAATAATCTACTCCCACTGTAAAATAATCCACTCAGAAATAAATTTGTACTTGTACAACGAGATACAGTCATGTTCTCATTGCATCTCTCATCCCTGAAGCACTCTTCATAATGTGATAAGTCATAGTGTCTGGTGAATATTGTTCTATATCTGGAAAGAGAAGGTAGGTCCATCATATATACCAGACTCCATCAGTATTTTAATCTTAGTTAGGTGCATTTACCAGTAATGTTGAATAACTGTGTATTATTAATATTGGTCAGGTGCATTTACTGTTGAATAACTGTGTATTATTAATATTGGCTAGGTGCATTTACTGTTGAATAACTATAGTGTTAATTAAGAACTACGCTACAGGGTGGCTGAACCTACTCTTCCGATCGAAATGGCCTTTGCAATCCAATCCAATCACAGCAAAAGTGCCACGATGGTCCTCCTCAATCTAGAACACCGCCTGTTCTAGTGGAGTATGGTAACACGTTTTAAATTTCTTAAGCCTCGGTTCCTGAGCCACCAAGCAATAGTTAGACATTGAACACCAAGGTACCATTAAAGCAGGCCCAGTAAAGCTTGAATGTGCTATGACGGTGGAGAGTCTGACATGGGCGTCATGGGCGTCATGGTACAAAGCGTCAAGGTACGGATTACTATGATGTTTTTTCCGAACCCAAGCCTCCTCCACACCGGAGCCTCGTACCTGAGCACACCTGAGCCTCGCACTTCAGCCTTGCACCTGAGCCTCACTTCAACACTGCGCACCAGAGGAGTTTCTGAACTTATTCTCCATCGCAACGCCTTTTCCCTCAACTCCACTCGCAACATCTTTTCTATTCCACACCTGAATTCGCACACATTAAGCAAAAGCATACATAAATACATAAATACATAAATACATAAATACATAAATACATAAATACATAAATACATAAATACATAAATACATAAATACATAAATACATAAATACAAATATAATAAATACACTAGGAACGAAGGGAAAATATCGGACTGGAATGTGATTAACAGGCAGGGGGAGCATGGCTACGGAAACGATATGCATGGGAATGCTCTATCGTGCCCAGAGAAGTACGGAGTGGAGAACAACCACAAGAGCAGCAAATCACCAAAACAAATCATCAAAACAACAAAACAAATCAACAAATCAACAAATCAATAAAACAAATCATCAAATCATCAAATCATCAAATCAAATTATTGGGTGGGAGACGGTGGGTGCAGCCATCGAGTGCCAGGTCGCATTTTGCAGCCATCAGCACAACGCGCTCAGTCCATCAAAAATTATTTACAGTGTTTTTGAAAACTATTCAAACCAGCTCAGCAAAATGTTTCGTACTCCTTCGCACAGTCTTTCAAACCAAACGTTCACGCCAACTTTCATTAGAATTCACTATTTGAAATGTTAAATCTGGATGATTGTCTAATAGGTGATAAATCTAGGAGCCTTGAAATGTTAGTCAAGGTTCAAACCGAAAGGAACTGAAGTGTGACGGGTCGGAAACTCTTTTAATTATTGGTTTGTCTAATTTGCTAGTGTTTTTCGAAACTATTCAAACCCGCACGATAAAACATTTCAAACCACACTGGCAATATTAAAGAAACCAATCATTCTAAAAGTTACTGTTTTTAATATCTAATTAAGACTTCACATAAACCGCTTATTTCAAGTCCTTGATCCTTATCATTTTTTTAGTCGTAACTACAAAACTTTTTAACTTATCAGTTTGTTTAATTTGGCTAGTGTGGTTTGAACATTTTGCTGCGCTCATTTGAATAGTTATGAAAAACACTGTATTTGTAACATTCGTTCCTTCATATTTACTAGAGAGACGCGTCTTTGGAACATTAAACAAGATACACCCTCCCTGCATGCGAGACGCCAAGAGTTTCTCTTTCATGAACTTAGGCATAATTCACACTATGGACCAGACCCTTGGAGATATTTATTCCCAAAGACCCTGCATTCCTGAATTCATTACTTGTTTAGTCTAGTCTATTAAAATATACTAGCTCTTGAAAGACCATGGGATTGACCCTACTATAGAATAAGTGGACAACTTAGTTGTATTGGTACTACTGGAGTAAAAAATAGGCTAGTCTCTGTACCATATACTATAGAGAGATGTTTGTATGCACCAGATCATGAACCAAAAGGGCTCTTATTTGCTCTAATCAGAATATTTTGGGTTTAATAACACAGTATAGCGCAACTTAAGGTACCTAAGGTAGTGTATATACGGTCTTCTGTAGGATTTCACGACTCGTCGTCTAGCCCAAATTTATAGCTCTCCCAAATCGTCCACCACAACGTCAACACCACAACGTCAACACCACAACGTCAACACCAAACACTATGCCAAACACTATGCCAAACACTATGCCAAACACTATGCAAACACTATGCCAGAAACAAAAATGCAAAATACAAATCTACGCCCTCCTTTGTTTTTTTATCAAAATCTTGACCTACCAGTGCACAGTGTTTTCAAACTATTCAAACCCGCTAATAAAACTATCAAACCACACCAGCATATTAAAGAAACCAATAATTCAAAAGTTACTGTTTTGAATATTTAATAAAGACTAAACAGCTTATTTCACAACCTTGACCCTTAGCTTTTTTTACTCATAAGTATGAAATTTCTGACCTATAGTGTTTTTGAAAACTGTTCAAACCAGCGAGAATGTTTCGCAATCCTTCGCAGTCTTACAAACCAAATGGCAAATGCTTCACACCAACTTTAATGAAATTCATTGTAATGAAATGTTAAACTGGATGATTCTTGTATGTAATAAATTTAGGAGTCTTGCAATAGTCGTCAGGGCTCAAAACCGAAAGGAACTGGAGTAAAGGGGTACTACTGTGTTTTTGAATGATGGTTTGCTAGTGTGGTTTGAATCATTCTATCTTGTTGGTTCGAAACAATTTGTGGGGCTGGTTTGAAGCATTTTGTGGGGCTGGTTTGAATAATTTCAGAAACACTGTATCGAAAAAACACAGTTTCTCAAAACAATTCAAACCAGCGCAATAAACAATTCAAACCCCACCCAAAATTAAGCAAACCAATAATTTATACAGTTTCGTACCCCTTTCACTTCAGTTCCGTCCGTCTGAACCCTTGATGAATATTGCAAGACTCCTAAATATATTACATATAAGACAATCCTCCAGATTCAACATTTCAGAATCTTGAATTCTAATGAAAGTTGATGTGAACATTTGGTTTGAAAGAGTAAGAACATTTTGCTGTGTTGGTTTGAATGGTTTTGAAAAACACTGTGAATTATTGGTTTGAAACATTTTGCTAGTGTGGTTTGAATCTTTTTGAAAAGCACTGTATACGGTGTTTTTGAAAACTATTCAAACCAGCGCGATAAAACGATTCAAATCAGACTAGCAAATTAGATAAACCAATAATTAAAAGAGTTTCGTACCCCTTCAACTCCATTCCGTCCATTTTGACCGTATTAAAAGACTCCCAAATGTCTCCCAAATATCTCCAAATGTACTACTTATGAGGCAATCCTCCAGATTTAACATTTCAAATAGTGAATTCTAATGAAAGTTGGTGTGAACATTTGGTTTGAAAGACTGTGAGAAGGAGTACAGTGTTTTTCAAAACGATTCAAACCCACACGATAAAAGATTCAAACCACACTAGCAAAATGAAGCATACCAATCATTCAAAAAGGTTCGTACCCCTTCCCCAGTCTTTCAACCCATGGGTAATGTTTTACACCAACTTTCATCAGAATTCAATCTTCTGAAATCTTAAATCTAGAGGATTGTCTTATATGCACTGCATTTGGGAGTCGTACAGTACCAGTGGAGGGCCAGAACGGATGGAACTGAAGTGGAGAGGTACAGTGTTTTTCATAACTATTCAAACCCGCACGATAAAAAGGTTCAAACCAAATTAAACAAACCAATAATTTAAAGAGTTCGTACCCCTTTCACTCCATTCCGTCCGTTTAGACCCTTGGTTGATATTGCAAGACTCCTAAATGACCCTAAATTTATTACATATAAGGCAATCCTCCAGATTCAACCTTTCAGAATGGTTAATTCTAATAAAAGTTGGTGTCATTTGGTTTGAAAGACTGTGGGAAGGAGTACGAAACATTTTGCTGCGTTGGTTTGAATAGTTTTAAAAAACACTGTATGAATCGTTTTAAATTATTGGTATGAATCGTTTTAAATTATTGGTATGAATCGTTTTGTTAGGCTGGTTTGAATACAGTGTTTTTCAAAACTATTCAAAGGAGCGCAGCAATATGTTCAAACCACACTAGCAAAATTAAACAAACTGATAAGTCAAAAAGTTTTGTACTTATGACTAAAAAAATCCTAAGGCTCAAGGACTTGAAATAAGCTGTTTATGTGAAGCCCTAATTAAATATTAAAAACAGTAACCTATTGAATTATTGGTTTGTTTAATTTGTTAATGTGGTTTGAATCATTTTATCGTGCGGCTTTGAATAGTTTTGAAAAACACTGTACGCATTTTGCTGCGTTGGTTTGAATAGTTTTAAAAAGCACGTAATAATTCAAACCACACCCAAAATTAAACAAACCAATAATTCAAAAAGTGTCGTACCCCTTTCACTTCAGTTCCGTTGGTCTTAACCCTTGATTAATATTGAAAGACTCTTAAATGACCCCAAATGTACTGTATAAGGCAATCATCCAGATTTAATATTTCTTCACATTGAATTTTAAATAAAGTTGGTGTGAACATTTGGTTTGAAAGAGTGCGAAGATTGTGAAACATTTTATCTGGCTGGTTTGAATAGTTTCAAAAACACTGTATCGCGCTGCTTTGAATATTTTCAAAAAGACTGTACTCGCACAATTACGGCGTGGGGAGTGGGGAGTGGGGAGTGAGAAGTGAGAAGTGAGAAGTGAGAAGTGAGAAGTGAGAAGGGGACCCAGGAGTGGGAGCGAGAAGTGGACCCAGGATGCTAGGAAAAATCCTACAAGCGAATTCCAACACAGGAGTGAGGAGTGATGGATCCTACATAGCCTTAATTCCTCCTCGTACAGTGACGGCGTTCCAAGTTATAGCCACTCAAGCAGGGTAGGCATAAATGTGTGAAGAAATGGCAATAAGGAGTCGAGTTTAGACCCTTCTTGAAAACGTTACATGCTCCTTTCCAGAAGTATGTAGTCCAAAAGCCAGTTGTGGTTTAAGGCAAATTCAACTTTAACAAGACTATTTTAGGATTCGGCAGCTATTACGTCTGACAGAATCTGAAATGCCCAAGGTTAACAACTGCCAGTTATGGACGAGCAGAGGATTAGCACTTGTCTGCATTAGGTTTATTCTTACTTACCACAGGGGATTGATGCTGCTAGTCCACTTATGCTACTGGTTGTTTATAATACTACCATATATAAGTAATATGTTTTTGAGATGGATACTAGTACGGTTCTGCACTATGGATGGTATCATGTCTTCCTAGATGATAAGCAGAGAATAGAATGGGTACTGGGCCGCACGTGATAGAATATCACTTCGACTACCGGAAAAGCAAATAAGACGTGCCACCAGATGTCGAGCTCCCTCGCAAGCCATTTCAGAACCAGGCGATACCGCAATTGCAGATTGGGAAAAGAGTCAGTGCAGATTAGGAAAGGAGTTAGTGCAGCTCCAGATTTACTTCAAAGCAGCTCCAGAAATAACTTCAAAGCAGCTCCTGAAATAACTTCAAAGGCAGCTCCTGAATTAAACCTCCGCTTAATATCGGAAAGACTCAAACTGTAACAGTGAGTAGCCGGAGCTGGCCATAGTGCACCAAGTAAAGGTGGGAATAGTGGTGAAGCAGTGACCCTCTATAATCTTTCCCTACACTCCTCCAATGTTAACACCCGTCTCGTTTCTGGCGCCTGCTCACTACCAGAGCCAGTGTCAGAGAATGGACGTGACACCTTGAACAAATCCATTCGGGACTATCGATAACTTGGGCACGGTGCCTGCCCCACTGCTAACTATGCAGTACACTACACTGTCCTACTGTCAGTGCACCGTCCAGTACTATACCAGCACACCGTCGCCTCATATACAGGAACAGAGCAGACCCAGCCAAGTCCACTCCGACCAATGGCTTTCCGCCAGACCCTCATGGCTTTCCGCCAGACCCTCATGGCTTTCCGCCAGACCCTCATGGCTTTCCGCCAGAGAGTCGGCCACTGGATGGGGTGGGGCATGGCTGGAGCAGTGGCCGCGTGTGTGCAGGAACTCACCTCACTATTCCAAGTGCACTAGGCTCCTCGCCCTCTCTTCGTTGCACAACCATGAGCCAATCACCCATCAAAAAGGAAGCGCCCGCAGTCAAAAGCGAGCCGAAGCTGGGTCCCGCCAGAGACGAGAGGCCGCCCACAGCCTCCCCCGACTGGAACGTCATCTCCTTGAAAGCGTGCACGCAGGAGGAGTTACAAGATACAAGGCACCATATCTTGAAGTTCCACACCAAGCAGGATGTGGACATCATGAAGAACTTCAACCGGCCGGTTCGTATGCACAGAAAAGATCCCCAGAACATCCAGTTCCAGCGGTCCAGACAGGAGATGGACCGCAGGCGTCAGGAGAACCAAGCCATCAAGTCGGAAAATGGCGTAAATGGCGCTTCGCTTACCGGTGCAAACGGAGAAAACGACGAAGGCGAGCCCGAAGTGGCCGACATGTCGCAGGTGGCGCCAGACGGCGGGGCAAGGAGACACCGAAAGAACCTCTTCAAGAGAAAGACCAAGCAAGTGCATGTCATGGACGAGAAAAAACGTCAGCTTCGATACGAGGAGTACTATCCATGGGTGATTGAGGATTACACTGGCGACAACGTGTTTGTGGGCAGTTATGAGGCTGGCTCGACCGAAGCAACCCAGGTGCTTTTTGTGTTTGATAAGAACTGCTTCAGAATGGTGCCTGCTGAAAAAGTCTACAAGTTCACGCCCAGGAATAAGTATGCTACGTTGACGCTAGAAGAGGCCGAGGCTCGAATGGAGAAGAACTCCTCGGCTCCAAGGTGGCTCATGAAGCATATGGATGATACAGGAGCTGAGAATGGCGACATGAGGTTCAGGCGCTCGAACGGCGGCGCAGCTTCGGGGCCTCAGGCGCCTGCCGCTGGATCCAGTCGAATGAGGACTGTGCAAGGAGGTACCAATGATCGAGACTCCGACCACGATGACTTGGATTTCGATGAAGAGTTCGCTGACGACGAAGAAGCACCTATCATGGATGGAGATGAGGAGGAGAATAAGTTGCTGGAGAAGAAAATCAAAAAGGACATGCTCAAGGCCGCCAACTTCGAAGGCCAAATGGACGAAGCCGCAGCCACCGATGACGAGTTGAATGACTTGTTCGAGGTGGAAAAGTCCAGGAAGGTTGATAAAGAAGGTAAGAAGTTGAAGAAGGTCTTGACGCGGACCGAAGGAGGCGTCTACGAGAGTGATGACGAAGAAATGAATCCATACGTTTCGCAGTCTGATCTAGAAAGTGAAGATGACTCGGACAATGAGGTGGCCGTGAAGGCCGAACCCGCGGAGGGAGTGGACTCAGGATTCCAAGAGCCAAGACCCAGAACCATCTTCATTTCTAGTTCCACAAATGGAACTATCGTGATCACTGCACCAAGCCAATTCTTAAGGGACTTCCCTCCTGGAGAATGGAACCCACACTCCAAGAAGCGGTCACCACCTGCAGTGGAGCCCATGTCCCCTTCGAAGAAAATCAAGCGGGAGGAATCCATGTCAGTTCTGCCACCACCACCAGTACCTGCACCAGCAGGAGAGGAGGGTGCCGTTGATATCAATGATGCCGGACCCAACGGGGAGTTGGTGACTACAGCAGAAGTGTTGGGCATTGTTAGGAACAACCCGCTCACCACGAAGGAGTTATTGCTCAAGTTGAAGAGCAGGATCAGCACACACAAGGACAACAAACTCAGAATCATCCGCATCGTCAAGCTGAACCTCAAATTGGTGGATGGAAAGTTGCAGTTGAAGGACTAGGCAAGCATGGCGTATTTTGGCAATCTGCTGGATATAGAAATGAGTTCAAATCATATTCATTACATGAGTATCCTACAAAACCTCCACGATCTTATCGTCATCTTCTTCGTCGTCGTCACTCACACGGCCCTCTTCTTCCTCGCCAGGCTTGGCTTCATCTCTCATCAACAACTGCACAACTCTATCGCAAAGGGAAGCCACCTCCTCCGAAGACGTAGCCTTATGGAGCTCCCGGATCAACGCATACACAGATTTCTCCCTCAAGTATTCCCGCATCTCCCTGGTAGTGTTCAACAACAAAATGGACTCCAAGTGAGTCGACAAGATGGAGTCGATGGGCTCCCGTGTCTTATCTGCAGACAACAACTGCAACTCTTCAGGCAAGTTGAACATATCATCGTCATCCATTTCTTCCGGCCCGGCAATGGGCAAAAGCAAGTAGGGCAACAAGTTGATGTTCTCGTCGTTGACCAATTTGGAGTGGGACTCCGTGTCGAACAACGAGTTCTTGATGGTGGACGCTACTCCCTCACGTCTAATCTTGGAGTCGTATTTCTCCGTGAACACCAATAGCTTGGAGATGGGAACCACACCATCATAGGCTTGCTCGGTGATGAAGTAGTCTCTACCGAGCTTGAAGCGAGAAATGTCGGCGAAAAAGTACGCCAAGTAGTCGTAGGTGGCGTACTTGTTGAGAGACCTATCGAAGCCCTTAACAAAGCAGTCCATGAGGCAATCCATGGCATTGGCCGACTTGAACACCTTGGCCACGTCCTCCGAGTGAGACAACTGGATGCCAAACACCTTGGTGATGGTGTCGTTTTTGGCTAGGTTGGCCACCAAGATACACATCAAGTCTGCGTTGGTATTGGTGGGTTGGATGATGGCATTGGTCAACACCTTCAAGTAGGCCTCGTCGTCCACCATCAAGCGTCTCATTTCCGTATCGTCACAGAGATTGGCCATGATGGTTACGGCCTGGCTGACGGTGGTTCTGTTATCATTTTGTGACAATTTCTTCAAGTCCTTGATGGCTTCGTAGTTGTTGTAGGCAAAGACTTTTTGCTGGGGGCCCTGCGAGTAGCCCACAAGGTTGTCTAGGGCGATTTGCATGACTGCCGGTTGAGGCGAGTGCAAGAACTCCACCAACTCTTCCAATTCCGTGGGCATGTTGATGTGTGCTGAAGGAGATGTGAGAATGCTTTGAGTGTGTCGATGAGCATCTGGCGCACTTGGAATCATGCACACTGTTCATAGTGCGGTATAGAGGGACACCCAGTACTAGAGTGCTATTGCTTTATATACACTATCAATACTGGGTGACTTTTTGTACCACTCCATTTCTCCTATAGTCGCTCTGTGTATGTAGGACTCCTCTGCCTGAGTTTGATTTTGGAGCTTCGGCTGAGTTTGGTTTTGGAGCTTCGGCTGAGTTTGATTTTGGAGCTTCGGCTGAGTTTGATTTTGGAGCTTCGGCTGAGTTTGATTTTGGAGCTTCGGCTGAGTTTGATTTTGGAGCTTGGGCTGAGTTTGATTTTGGAGCTTGGGCTGAGTTTGATTTTGGAGCTTGGGCTGACTCTAATTCTGGAGCTGCGGCTGAGATTGATTTTGGAGCTTCCGCCGACTCTAATTCTGATGCTTCCTGTTCTTCTGACTACTGCGACTCTGGGGCAGGGTCGCTGAGGTCATCCACCATCTGTAAATAGTAGTAGTAGAAGGCAATAATGTGCATGTGGCTCTCGAATAAAAGAGACTCGTCGACAGAGTGGATGTTGGAGTCTTCTCCTGGAATCGTGGGGCTGAACCGGTAGATGTTTCTGGTCAAGTCCCAGTAAAACTGCGTGTCGGTGTTGCCCGTACTGATGTACGGAGAAACAAGGAACGTCTCGTTGTGTCCCAACAATTCTTCATAAAGGTACCTAACGGAGCCGCCGAAATTGTTCCACATCTCGTCTCCGATGGGCGTCACTGGTGCTGGCTCCAATGCTTCAATCGACAGGTAGTTGAAGTATCCCTTTGGTGTAGCTTCCAAGATAACTTTGCCATCTGCATGAAGGCCCAAGTCATATTCCCGTGCAAAGGCCTTGACCTGGTTCAAAATCTTATTCCTGGTCAGTTCCACCGACTCCTCCACTGCGATCCTATGGTTGATGAGCACAGACGCATGTTCTGGAAGAGCATTGGACTTTACACCTCCCACAATAATATCCACTGCTTGCGAAGTGGTGACCAAGTATTTATCGGCAAGGTTTCCCGACAAGTGCTTCAAAACCGCGTCGTTTGCGTCCTTATTCAAATGGGCCTGAAGAATGCTTTTCCTCAACTTGGGGTCCATGGACTTGGAGTGTTCGGCTGCACACTGTAGCTGGTTCAAGACGGGGTTTGCGTTTGAAATAACGCTCTGGAACTCTTCATCTTCAATGTGGCTGATAATTCGGGCCAACAACCCAATGGACGTGTGTTTAGGTGGAACAGAAGAGTGTCCGCCCGGAGTAAAGATTTCAAGGAAGGAGTTCAAGTGACCCTTTTCGCCGGTGGCAGGGATGATATACTTGTCGCCTTCAAACTCCACGTAGCCTTCGGTGCCTTCGTCAATGAGCTGGTAGAACGAGTTAGGGCCATACTCCGCAGTCAAGTGCTTGGATATGGCACGTGCACCAGTGCCCTTGGACTCTTCGTCATAGCCAAAGCCCAAAACAATGGACCGTTTTGGCTTGAATGTTTTTTCCGAGAGAAGAAGCTCAATTGTCTCCAAAAGCCCAACCAAGAGGTTTTTGCAGTCGGAAGCACCTCGTCCATAGAGGTACCCATCCTTGTAGCCAGCCTCAAATGGCGGAAAGGTCCATTGCGGCAAAGTATCGGCCTGAATGGGTACAACGTCTTGGTGGGCAGTCAAGAGAATAGGTTTCTTTCCCGTGTCCAGTCCCTCCCAAGTGTACACCAAGCCAAACTTGTTGATCTTTTCAACCTTGAGGTGCTTGTGGAGCAACGGAAAGCTTTGGAGGAGGTATTCATGGAATTGCTCGAAGGGCTGCCATCTTGAGTCGAGCTGGTAAAGTTCCTGGAACGAGTCGGCGCTATTTGGGTTGACCATGTCGTCATAGATCTGTGTGGGCACTCTTATAGCGTCACTCAACTTGGCCAAGGAGGCGTTTCTGAAGTGTTCATCGTGGAGAATGTAGTCAAGCGTTTCAGGCTTGTACAAGTACTTCCGGGGGTCGATTTTGTCCACAAGCGGACAGAGGGAGTCTCCATTGGCCACACGAGAGGAGAGCCTGCAGCGTCCCGATACGGTCAGGCCAGAATAGAAAAATAGGCCAATGGCAGCCAAGGCCAAGGCCAAAACCGGCCAGTTCCTATGGCAGGTCTTTGGGGCCTTGGAATTGTGGATTGGAAGTGATTTTTCCATTCTGCGTTATCGAGGAGAGATAAGGAGTGGGAGGAAAAGGTGGAGTGTGGAGAATGCGGAATTTCAGGGTATCGCAATTTAAGGTCAAAAGTATGATTGTCCAAGGTAACTTTATGCAGTTGGCTGCTGCAACCACCTGAGTATTGATAGACTACAATGTCGAACGGAAAGGGACACGATAAAAATCACAATGCTTATTCAAGGAACAATCAAGTTTGCAAAGTATTTTAGTACAATCCTTAACATTGTAATTATTCAAGCATTCTCTGTACGACGTGGTTAAAATGGCATGCACCAATAGCCTCGATCGCCGTACTACTGTAACATCCAATTATTGTTCAGCAAGGAAACAATCACCGGGTCCAATCACCGGGTCCAAGAAACAATCACCGGGTCCAGTCACCAGGATCAAGAAACAATCACCGGGTCCAATCACTGGGTCCAAGAAACAATCACCGGGTCCAATCGCCAGGATCAAGAAACAATCACCGGGTCCAATCACCAGGATCAAGAAACAATCACCGGGTCCAATCACCGGGTCCAAGAAACAATCACCGGGTCCAATCAACAGGATCAAGAAACAATCACCGGATCCAATCACCGGGTCCAAGAAACAATCACCGGGTCCAATCAACAGGATCAAGAAACAATCACCAGGATCAAGAAACAATCACCGGGTTCAATCACCAGGACCAAGAAACAATCACCCTCACTTTTGGCTCAAGGCAAACCATTCCAATTGGTCGGCAAGAGTCTTCTCCCTGGCAAACTTGACGTTGGGGTCGTTGACGTCTCCTCTGCAAGCAAAGCCATGGGAGGTTCCTCCAAAGAGAGTAATCATGTACTTGGCCTTGATTTCCGCCAACTTGGCCTGCGTCGCATGTCTCAATTCAGTGTCGAAAATGGGATCCACCTCAGCAGCAGAAATCAAAAATGGCTTGGTGATCTTGGCCACATCGTCGATTTGAACAAACGAAGGGTGCGCCACGGCTCCAGCACTACCGTACTTGTCCTTTGCAAGTTGCTGAATGGTGTATTTGGCACCAAAACAGTAACCCACCAAGCCCACAAAGCTTTCGGATCCAACCTCCTGGCGCAATGCCTTCAAGAAGTTGTCCACCAATGGGGTGGTGATTTCTGCAGTGTGGTTGGCTAACCATGCGTGCAAGTCGCCCCCAGAACCGGGCATAGGGTCATTCTTCAAGATGTCTGGAATATACACCCTGTATCCGGCCTTGGCGAATTGGTCTCCAAGCAACAACGTGTTGTTGTACTTGTAGCCGTAGATATCCGTCAAGATAACTATAGTTCTGTTGCTTTTCTCACCGGAGACGTAGGAATCCAAACCAAACACAGGTTCGAATTTTCCGACTGGAGTTCCTTCGTGGTAGTGGGTGTCCACGCAGCATTGGCCTAAGGTTTGGGAGCTCATTGTGATTGTTTTGGGTAAAGAGAGGATGGTTGCCAAGAGTACGGGGTGGAGGCGGCTTTTATAGTGGGTGGTCATGTGACGCCGCATTGGCAGTTCCGAGCCCCCGAGCCTCCGAGCCTCCGAGCCTCCGAGCCCCCGAGCCCCGAGCACCAAAGATACTATTGTTCTTATCCCGGAACAATATCTATACTAAGTCCGCTGGCTTGTTAATATTGGAGGTATCTAAATTAAGCCTGCCTGCTTATTAGTGTTTGAGCTTTAGTCTATTTATAACCCCAACACAATTAATTTGTTTTGTAGGGTTTTCGTGGCTGAATCTTGACACCCAGCATTACGGAATTGGTTGGTGCTCTAGATATTTGCACTCAACATGTCTGCTTTCACCAAGGCATGTATCTGGATGTTAGTATATGACGAGTAGAACGAAAAGAAAAAATAACGTACGTCTTGTATGGATGCATGGATAAGCTGTCTCACCTCGAGTGCAACCCACACCTTGATCATATTGAGCGAATCTTCATCTCGCAAGAGCTGCCTTCCTTCTTTCAGCGCTCCCAATTTTCTCAACACCGGTAAAGAGCTATCTTGTTAGTATCAATTGGAGATGAGAATAAATTGAGAATTCATTGCAAAGCAGGGGGTATTCCTCATATTATATCCTCACAAAATATTGAAAGGGCACCTATTCTCAAAAAAATACCGGAAGCGTATTTTCTGTTGGAAACCCTAACGTTATTGCGTATACGAACCTTGCAAAGAGATCCAAGTTGGGATCGAGCTGCCTTCCAATTCCCTCTAATAGTAGAATGGCCACAATGACGGTGATAAAGTCTCCTTCCATTCTCACATGGTGTGACCTGACCATGGAGAGAACCTGGTCTAGCAAGTCACCAATGCTGATGTTTCCAAGCGTAAATGTCCTTTCCTTCATTCTGTCCACCAACTTTTCAACCTTGAGGGCAAAGATTTCCTTGTTGTTGACGGTATCGGGCGTACGCGATCTTTCCACCATCAATTCTCCCGCTTTATAGCCATCAAACTCGGAAAGAGCCTTGAACAAATCAATGAAGTTGACTCTATCATCATGGTTTAATTCTGTAATGAGCCCAACATCCAAGAAGCAGATCTCGGCGTGATACCCACTCTCGTATAAAGACTCCAAACGGTCACACCATGCCTTGTGGTCGTCACCCAAAGCCAACAATTCCTCGGTGATTCTATCTGTTTCAGCCTCATTGCTGGTTTTGATGATCTTGTATTCCTTTTCGTGCTTGTAGTGCGCATTCTTGTAGAACCTAACAAGCATATTTCCAGGATGGAGGTCGGCATGAACAAAATTATCCAAGATTAACATTTGAAGGAAAGAATCTAGACCTTTATCACTGACTTCTTTGGAGAGGTTTTTGCCGAAGTTTTCATCCAATGAGAGCATTTTCGACATCGGAATGGCCCTGATGTACTCCTCCACCAAAACATCACGCGTGGAAAAGTTCAAAAACGGTCTGGGAAAGTGGATATCAAGCCTGTCTTTGAAGTTATGACGGAATTTGGCAAGATTCATAGCCTCGATTCTGAGGTCTAGCTGCAATCTCATCAAGATACTGAATTGTTCCACTTCATCAGGCAAAGATAGCCATTCCATTGTAGGGATGACGTTGATGAGGTTGGCAAAAAACTTCATGATGCGTAAATCTCTATTGATCTTCACTTCCACTCGGGGGTGCAACACCTTCAAGGCAACTTGTTGGCCCGAGGAGATGTGGCTTCCACGCGGTTCGGTAACAACCATACTATTCCAAAACGTGCCCGCATTGCCATCGGATTTGTCCAAGGAAAGCTTCACCTCGTCATCACCTTCCTGTTTTGCTTTGGAAATGGCCTTTTCTGAGAGTTTGGCGAGATACACCTGGGCAATCGCCCCCACTCCCACGGGTTTCTCATTGAACTCGTCAAATATGTCTTCAAAAGGCATGTTGAAACTCTTGCTCAAAATCTTCTTTGTTTGGTGCAACGAGTGGGCTTTGGCATTGGAGTGCAATTCAGACAACTCGGCACACATCAGCTTGGGAAAAATGTCTGTTCTAGAAGCAGCCCACTGGCCCAATTTAATGAAGGTAGGCCCAGCCATTTCCGTGGTCCATCTCAAGTACTTATACCATACTTTGGCACCCTTCTTGGTCTTGGTTTTCCGATCAGTGGAGCCAAGCCAGCAGATGGGCACCAGGATCAACAATGGCAAGAAGAGAAGACTCAATTCCACAAACCGCAAGACCGTATGGCTTGGGTCAATGATGTAGTCCGAAATGAGAAACTTGAGCCGGTAAAACACTCGCATAGGCCAAGCCCCCGTGTGCAACCTCTTTCGCCTATACTCATTGTACAAGCGGAGCTCCTCGTCCTGAGAAGCCTTGTATAGACCGTTTTCAAACGTGTCTGCTTTATCTGAAGGATTGAGTTTGTGGATGGTAGTGTCGACCGCATAGACATCGTTGGCGTAAGGATTGTGCATGGCTAGCACTGAAAACACGCCCAAGGTGATCCCCAAGACTTTAGAGTTGGGAGAGCTCTCTTCATAGTAACTCCAATCATGAGATCCTCTATTTTTGCGCCCCCAATTGTTGTATTCGGCCTTATCTGTACGTGTGTATCTGCTGTAGTGTCTGATACTTGCCGCTTGGCCCTCGGGCTTTCGGAGACTTTGAATGTGGGATAAGGGGAGGTACCCACAGCTTCTGGAGGCACGTTTCACAGTGAAACATGAAGCAAGCATGGAACGCAGAAGCGCCGAGCCGGGTACTTTGAAATTGACCCCTATTTGGTTCCGGAACATGGCGACTATGGGCTTCAATCTGATAACTCAATGGAGTTTGATGGCTTAGACGAGGGACCTGAGCTCAGCACGGAAAACGGAACGAGTGTTGCTATGAGGAAAAACGATGCAGTTTGGAAGTGTTCATAGATGTGCTTTACGAGCACCAGAAGAAGCCTGAGATGGAGAGGTCAGATCGGATCGTGGGTGATGGCAATTATGTACTTGCTCTGTTTGGTGTAGCAAGTATCGCGATTAGCTGGTGTGCAGGCTGCAACTGCAACCGAGGCTATACCACGATACACCCACAACGGAGAGGGTGGTAAGAAGTAAATATTTGATTTAGAAAATGCCACGAGGTGTTTAAAGTGCAGTGTCTGGCTGTGTACTGCAGAGTCTCTGACCGTGCACTGCAGAGTCTCTGATCATACACTGCAGAGTCTCTGATCATACACTGCAGAGTCTCTGATCATACACTGCAGAGTCTCTGACCGTGCACTGTAGAGTCTCTGACCATACACTGCAGAGTCTCTGATCATACACTGCAGTCTCTGATGTTGTGCTCCCCTGTTTACCACTGATCGCCATCTGCGATGCTTACTAGAGCTTATGCGCATAGACGGGCCATTGGGATATCAGCAGGTTGGGGAATCCGGCGATGCCCGCAAATGGTTCCGGAGTAGAGAGCCCCAGAGGTACAATGTGCATGTGCCCTTTGGGTTCTTCAATCCTCCTCTCCGTCCCACGATCGTCCCATGTGCATTGAACAGATCATGGTACACTGGGATCTTCGACCATTGGAGCTGGTTCAAGTTCTCGACAATCTCCTTAGCTTTCTGAGAAAGTGGAAGAAGTGCCTTGGGCAGGAACAACGGGTATTCTTCTTTGGGCGTTTCGAGTTCTTCCAATATATCCTGGCAAGCAAGGTCGTTCTTTTCAAAGCTGATTTCGTTGGTTGGCTTCTGGAAGAATTTCGATAAGATTTTGGAGCTGGTGATTTTATCAACTGTGGCATTGTGCTTTGGTTTAGGGCCAGACTCCGTGGGTGTAGCGGCTCCGGAATCACTTCCCAGGTCTTGATTGGAACGTTGCACTTCATCTTCAACAACAGTTTCGGGCCGATGCCAAAAATCATGCTCGGCCTGCAACATATTTTCAAGAGTCGACTCAGTCATGTTCGAAGTATCGCCTTTGAAGAAGTTGCTGAGAGTTTCTCTCCACCGGGCCCACCGTTTGGAACATCCCACGTTGGCATCCGTAGAGTCAACCAGTCCGCCATAATAAACGGCCTCCCTGACCTTTTCCCAGTGGGTCTCCAAATCAGGCCCCTGTAATAAGCGCACTTTTAGGACACTGTACAAGGAAACGGTCATGGATAAGCATATCACCAAAGGAAGGTAGCAGGGAAACAAGAATAGCATGGCAACTGCAAGCATGGTATACCGTAACAACTTATTGGACATGATAAGAGAGGGGTCCTCCTGGATGTTGCCCGTAAACTCCTCCGTAGGCTCCACTTCTCGGGAAGTAGCGAGATCCACGAATTTGGGCCACACTGTAGAGCCTCCAATCCGTGCAGAGGGAAGGTTTCGCATGTACTTGATGTGGACCGAGTCAATGGAGTCGAACGGCGAGTATGCCGTAATATAGCTTGTGTAAAACGCCACACTGCGGTCATTTTTGATATTGGCCAAAAGCAAGCGCTTTTCAAATAGTTCTAGGCCTTTCATGAATTTGGAGTTTGGCCTTGACATCTCCACCAAGAGCGACCGCGAGTCGGTGAGAAAGAACTGAGGGCCCGTTTTCCCAAAAGTGTGCTGGCCCAAGAAATTCAACGCCTTATCGAAGACAGAGTTCCGGAAGAAATGCACGCCCACATGAGGCGTGGCAAAAGAAGTGTAGAAGACGGGGTGGACGTGGTCAAAGAACCCCAAGGCATAGAGATCGCCGATCACGTGCCGAGCAATCAAGCCCCCCATGGAATAGCCAAGGACACTGATCTTAGTCACCTTCAAGTGCTCGCACAGTTTCAAAGTCTCGATCTCATAAAACAAATCGGCAACCACGTTTTCCGCACACCGGCCTATGCCATCATAAGTCTTCCAGAACTGGAAAGATGCGGGCCTCAAAAACACGATTTTCTCTTTCGACACGGCTGGCAACGACCTCTGCACCACCTCCTGGATTGTTAGCATATGGCTAGCATTGCCCCAAAGTCCATGCACGAGAAGGAATAAATGGGCCTCTTTTGTTTTGATCTCCTGGACAGTTTCACCAGATGGCCGTTTTTCTGGGCCACCTTCATTGATTTTCGTGGACTCGCTATTGGAGTCATAAGTCAGTGGATCGGCTAGAGTCTGCAGGGACATAAGACGAAGTGGGAGATTCAGTTGGGTGGGATAATTGTGGCTGAATTAAGAATTAAGCTGAATCAAGAATTAAGCTGAATTAAGAATTAAGCTGAATTAAGCTGAATTAAGCTGAATTGTCGCTTAACTAGGGTTAACTATGGCTTGATTCTGGCTCAATTATGGCTTGATTATGGCTCAATTATGGCTTGATTATGGCTCAATTATGGCTTGAGTATGGCTTGATTATGGCTCAATTATGGCTTGATTATGGCTCAATTATGGCTCAACAATCACTTCACTTTGGGCTAGAAAATAGGCCAAGTCGTCAAGTATAAAGGGGTGGAGGTGCGATTGAAGTGTCTATAGGCTCCACCAAGATCAGAGCAGCATTGCTTATCAGCAGTGCACGTGACGCGCACCGAGACATTTAAGCTAGGCTTGTTTTAGCTGCTGCGCGTATTTATGCTGTAATAGTCTCCGTTGGCCTCCTTGCAATGCTCTTACAGTACTCACCAACCTGGGGCTCGAGCAAGCTAAACTGACCAAAACCAAAGGCATGGTCATCATAGTAGGAAAAAAAGGAATTATGACGACAATGGAAACTCCGGACACTCTCAGCCTGGTATTAGAGTTGCCATTGTACGAAGCCATTGCAGAATCTGTTCTGATCGCCGTGAGAGGGAAATCCACTCTGATGGCAAAAATCCACTCTGATGGCAAAAATCCACTCGATGGCGAAAATCCACTCTGATGGCGAAAATCCACTCTGATGGCCGTCAGACGGAAATCTACTCTGATGGCCGTGAGACGGACTTCTTGATAGCCATCATAGTACAATTATGCAATGATGTATGCGAGACTTCATTTCAACATATACAGTTTCTCGAAACTATTCAAACCGCAAGATTCCTTGATGAATATTGAAAGACTCCTAAATCTATTACATAAAGCAATCATCCCGATTTAGCATTTCAGAATCTTGAATTCTATGAAAGTTGGTGTGAACATTTGGTTTGAAGATTGTGCAGTACGAAACGCTTGCTGTGTTGGTTTCAAAGACTGTAGAGGGAGTACAAAACATTTTGCTATGTTGGTTTCAAGGACTGTACGAGGGAATACAAAACATTTTGCTGTGTTGGTTTGAATGGTTTTCGAATATTTCAGTCTTTATACGGTATGTGCAGTACCATACAAGAGCAACTAGGAGGACCTCCGCTCCTCTTATACTATTTTGGTGGTCAAGGGAAAATACACCTATGGTCCTAGGTCCACGCAGCCTAATTGTCTAGCAATGGCCTGCAGACAACATATACAGACTATGCAAACCTGGACGGAGCCTAAGTGGAGTTTATACTTGCACTAGCCAAAGTGTAACCCTGAACGCTAATATGCCGAACCCCCAATACCTACAACCAGAACAATCAGTATACAGTGTTTTTGAAAACTATTCGAATCAGCGCAGCAAAATGTTTCGTCCTCCTTCGCACAGTCTTTCAACCCAAATGTTCACACCAACTTTCAATGAATTCAACATTCTGAAATGTTGAGTCTGCAGGATTGTCTTGTGTGTAATAGATTTAGGAGTCTTGCAATATTATTCAAGGTTCCAACCGAAAGGAACTGAACTGCAAGGCGTACGAAACTCTTTAAATTGTTGTTTCGTTTATTTTGCTAGTGTGGTTTGAATCATTTTATTGTGCGGGTTTGAATCGTTTTGAAAAGCACTGTACAGTATGTTTCGAAACTATTCAAACCAATACAGCAAAATGTTTCGTACCCCTTACAAAGTCTTTCAAACCAAAAGTTCACACCAACTTCATTAGAATTCAATGTGATGAAATGTTGAATCTGCCTTATATGCAGTACTTTTGGGTGATTTGAGAGTCTTGCAATACAATCCAGGTCAAAACGGACGGAATGGAGTAAAAAACTCTTTTAATTATTGGTTTGTTTAATTTGCTAGTATGGTTTGAATTGTTTTATTGCGCTGGTTTGAATAGTTATGAAAAACACTGTATATAGTGCAGTGATCATGCACTTCATGTACAGTGTTTTTCGAAACTATTCAAACCAACACAGCAAAAAGTTTCGTACCCTTTCGATCAATCTTTCAAACCAAATGTTCACATCAACTTTCATTAGAATTCAAGATGCTGAAATGTTAAATCTGGATGATTGTCTAATAGGTAATGCATCTAGGAGTGTTGCAATATTAGTCAGGGCTCAAAACCGGCTCAAAACCAAACCTAACCGAACTGAAGAGGTACTATACTTTTTGAAGGATTGGTTTGTTTAATTTGCTAGTGTGGTTTGAATTGTTTATCGCGCTGGTTTGAATAGTTTTCAAAAACACTGTACCAGTGCCCCCTCATGGAATCCACAGTAGGTCAAGAGATTACGCGTACAACGTGATTGATTTGACCTTAGTAATCAAAGTTACTCCAAATGTGGAAGGGAGCTGCATCCTGGCCATGGCCGGCACTGCATAGTGTGTACTAAGTAGTAAGTACTAAGTACTAAGTACTAAGTACTAAGTAGTAAGTAGTAAGTAGTAAGTAGTAAGTAGTAAGTAGTAAGTAGTAAGTAGTAAGTAGTAAGTAGCAAGTAGTAAGTACCAAGTACTAAGTAGTAAGTAGTAAGTAGTAAGTAGTAAGTACCAAGTACTAAGTAGTAAGTACTAAGTAGTAAGTACCAAGTAGTAAGTACCAAGTAGTAAGTACTAAGTACTAAGTACTAAGTAGTAAGTACCAAGTACTAAGTAGTAAGTACAGTGTTTTTCGAAACTATTCAAACCCGCCGATAAAAAGATTCAAACCACTCTAGCAAATTATACAAACCAATAATTTAAAGAGTTTCGTACCCGTGCCACTTCAGTTCCGTCCGTCTTAACCCTTGATGAATATTGCAAGATTTCGAAATCTATCACATATAAGGCAGTCCTCTAGATTCAACCTTTCAGAATGTTGAATTCTAATGAAAGTTGGTGTGGACATTTGGATTGAAAGATTGTGCGAAGGAGTACGAATCATTTTGCTGTATTGGTTTGAATAGTTTTGAAAAGCACTGTACTATAGTACTAAACTACTATTACATACTACTATACTACACTACTATTACATACTACTATACTACACTACTATTACATACTAGTATACTATAGTACTAAACTACTAGTACATACTAGTATACTATAATACTACAATACACTACTACTACATTCTAGTATACTATAGTACTACACTACTATAGTAATGTCAGAGTCTTCGTAGTAGTAGTCATCATCACCACAGTAGTAGGCGTAACATTGAACGTCGTACT